>CAIGRN010021366.1:0-22855 GCA_903798345.1 Fraxinus anomala
CGACGTTGTGTATGCCACATTATCAATTTGATTGTAAAAGATGGATTGGAACATATAAAAGTACCTTTAGATAAAATTAGGCAAGCAATTAATTTTATTACTATATCACCTTCAAGAAAGCAAACATTTAACAATTCCATCTTTTCAACATGTATGTCATGAAGTAGAACTAGAAGTTCTTGTACTTGACTTATCATGGTTTTGGAGTCCAGAAACTTGCCAATAATGAACTTCTTTATTCCGGCATTCTCGATCTTGCACTTCTTTTCCAACGAATCCTATAGATACTTGACCGAGTCCATCGAACTATACACTCT
Source organism: Fraxinus anomala (assembly GCA_903798345.1). Classification (NCBI taxonomy): domain Eukaryota; kingdom Viridiplantae; phylum Streptophyta; class Magnoliopsida; order Lamiales; family Oleaceae; genus Fraxinus; species Fraxinus anomala. Next base: position 318 of record CAIGRN010021366.1, read on the forward strand.
ATAAAGTATATTGTCCAATCCATTTAGGATGTAATTTTTGTAAAGGAAATCGGAATACTTCCATACATCCAATGCAATAATCGATCCACAATTATTTTCTCCTTCTTGTAGTGTAGGAGCATTTTCTTTTACGAATTTTGCCAAATTCAAAGTAGTAAGATAAAACAATATCATTTGTCGCCATCTTTTAAAATCCACACTTGCAAACTTTTTCAATTTTTCCCTATGTGATAGTTTAATATAGATATGGCTAAATGGGGAACTACATAGTTCGTACCATTTGTTATTTGACTTAAAGTAATCTCATCATGATTCATTTCTGTCATAATAGAAATTCAACGTACAAAATAATGAAAGAAATAAATAACACACAAATGCTTATTCCAAAGATGAAGAAAGGATGTCCAACAACAAATACAAACAAGTGAGTTGTCTTAAGATCGTTGGATCATTATTATATGTAAATGATTGTTTAGACAAAGAAGATATTTAATTTGCAGGAGCGTAATTCAATTCTAGGAAAAAGGAAAGAAAGAAATTAAGGAAAAAGAATGTAAAGCGAAGATTGAAATTCGAGGCAAGTGAAAATACTTTTTCCTTAAGACAATATTGCCCCTGCAGTAATGCTAATGGAATATGACACTTATCTCCCAAGATACAACAGATACAATTTGTGGTAGAAATACTTCAAACCATATGCAACAATAAACTTAGAACGATAATTTTCTCTCTGTAAGAAAATGGTTTTGGAATGACTTTGGAGAGTATTTTGCAAAAGTTTTGATGTAATGATCAATGTAAAATGATATGTGATACATAATGGACATCTAAAGGGTCATATATATAGAAGATGAAGAATTGTAAGTGAAGTGTCACGTCCTAAACTTAGCAATATTCACGAAGGGAAGCATCCCTGGCTGTGGCTAGCCTATTGCTCGCCTTTCGCTCGAGCGACAGTGACGCCTTTTCATTAGAGCCTCTCTCACTCTCCTGTCGTTAGATTGTTGCTCGAGCAATAGGCGAGCTATAAAGTTAGCCATTTTTTCAGCCAATATTTCTTATTTTCTATTCAACTTTGGATTGCAATTTCTCATTCATTTGGAATTGATTTTGAGATTTCAAATAGTCATTTTTCCAGCAAATATTTCTTATTTTCTATTCAACTTTGGATTGCAATTTCTCATTCAGCTGGAATTGATTTTGAGATTTCAAATATATTATGACGATTTACTCGACGAGTAGAACAAATTAGTCTATTTATATTCATAATTTGAATATTGGATCAAGTTCGAATATTTGAGCAAAATTGACACGACTTTTCCATACTTAACTAAATTTATTTTTATTTTCTAAACCAAATTCCAAAAATTATTTACATTTATATATATGAAGGAGGGACCGATTTATCCCTCTTCCTTCGATTGTTCTTCCTAAGGCCGTTGGAAGGGGTAGAGAGAGACAATCAAGGACATCAATAATCCTCATTGGGCTTGCATCTCTTGGAGAAAGACTTTTAAGGCAACATTATGACTAGTCAACTGCCTCACATTAGGAGTTAAGTCAGCTAATATCTTGCTAAGTGGTCTATGGCCTCGATAACCTCATTAGTTGTGCCATTTTTTGGATGTCTTTAGATGGAGCTTTTCATTAGTTGATGTCACCATTTTCACCCACGTTGCTCCCTTTTCATTAGAAATTCTTTAAGATGTTAGAAAATTTTCTCTTTTTCAAGGGAAAGGCTTAAGGAGGAGACTAGAAAACACTTTCTTCTTTCTCAAGAGTAAGGCCATAAATGAAAACTTTATTTCCTTTTAAAGAAATAGGCATGAGTAGGGCTAGGTAAATATGCTTCTTTTTCAAGAAGAGAACATTAAAAGAGGTCAGAGAACTCATCTCTCGTTTCTTGAAGGACAAGGCTTTAATGAGAGACTTGAAAACCTTTTGTCTCTTTTTGAAAAAGGTCTGAGAAGAGGCCAAAGGAAGTTACTTTTTTTTTCAAGAAAATAACCTTAAGGAAGACCCAAAAAAAAATCTCTCATTTCTTCAAAGATAAGGACACAATGATATAAATTTTCTTGGGTTAATTTCTTCATTGCTTCCACTAATCATTTTTTCAAGAACAAATATTTTTTAAGAAAAAGTATCAAGTCTCTAGCAAAATAGGTAGGCTTTTTACTCAAAAGATTCACTTGTTGTTAAAGTGTGTCGATAGACCTCGTCTTTGCTCCTCTTTAAGCATATGTTACATGCGCACTTGGTATGCACGCGTTAGATGAGCAAAATCAGAGCTTTTCCAAACACAAGAAAGGTGAGGGAATGTTGAAATTATATGCTCAAACACTCAAGTTAGTCAAAATAGATAGTTGGAAAAATATTGAGTGCGAGAATGACACAAAAGGGAAAAGAAATATAAGACTTTGGATTGAATTGTAGAGAGATTTACCAATATTGCAATTACATTTGTCAAGTCAATGTGCATGATTATCTATAGGCAAAGAAGTAAATTTGAAAATCTTCAAATGTTTGACATATAGCTTCATCCTAACAACTCACTAGTCAAGTTTCATGATGTCGTAACGTCCATCTTGGCATCAATAGATTCGTGACTTCGCATAATGTCCTAAGCAAAAAGAGATATTTGAATCTCAGCCGTAGAAGATATCTCATCCCTCATTCCTCACACGACTCCATGCTATCAGACTATAGCTTGCATGAGGCGTTTCAGAATCATCAAATGCCTCTGATACTTGAGGCTCATAAGGTGTGACTAAAGGCTATGTTCTTTTGTATAACCTCAAAGCATAGAGGTGGTGTTTCTATAAAGTCAAATTGCATCGAAGGCATTCGTTGATGAGGTATTGGGTTGTACCTTCAAGGCCTTGAAAAGCTATAATCGAAGAGGTGAAGGTATGTCATTCATCGCCTCTGAAGGTAATAAAACAAGGCCTAGCAAATTGCCTACATGACACTTCTCTTAGCGGGCAACAAAGTAGCTTGCCATATAGGCAGATGTGTAACACACCCTTTCAAAGAGTTACAAACCATCACAAGAGCCAAAGCTATTCATAATTATAGTTGCATAATCGAATCCATGTGAAAGGAGTTGAAAAAAATTGAACGTATATAGGGTGGCCACCTTCGGGCATTGCCCAGGTCACTCACTAACTTTCGCTATAGTCTCTGAGTCCATGAAGGCCTCAACTCATGCCCCTTCCCCCAACATTCTAAACAACCTTTAGATAATTCCACGACTCTTGTAATCTCTTTTAGCCATTCTACAATGTCAAAAATTGACATCGTTAGAAAATATTCCAACAATGGGAGGATTTAGATCATGTTCGAACTTATTTCCCTAATAGCAAAGATAAATTGTAGAAACCTAACAATTAATTCGATGTAATTAACTTCATAGTTCACTTTTGAGGCAAACTGTTCTATAGACATAATCCTTATTTGAGATTCTCGTCCCATTCTGTAGCTCCCATATATTTGCCTTGAATTTGATTCTCATGATACCAACGGGGCCGGGTATGGGACGGGTCGACCAATTCTACCCTCATTTCGTTGAGTATTTTTGTTATGTTACCCTATCCTCATACTCAGTTAAAGCGGGATCAGACGAATTCGCGACGGGATCAGAGCAGGGCGGGACGGGATGGGACGGGTCCCTTGCCCCATTTATTGTCCCATTTATTTTTATTTTTTTATATATTTAATTAGTAAATATTATTATTATTTTATTAATTTGTTAAAAATAACGGATAACCTCTTTAAAAACGATGATAAATCTATTATTTTTGTTTGGTAAAAAAATTTAAATTTGAAATTAACTTTAAACAAGACGAGTAGCGGGACAGAGATTATGTTTCCCGTAACCACTTCGTACTCGTTTCGCGATAGTAATCATCGCCTCGTCCTCACCCCGTTTACTTAGTTATGCAAGTAATATCTACCCCAAATGGGGCGGGGCATCACGGGTATTGGATCGAACAAATTTTTCGAGACGGGACATCACGGATATTGGGTTAAACGAGTTTTTTAGTGTGATGCCCCTCTCTCATCGTTTACATACACAATACTCCTTTCTCCCTCTCTCTCCCATCATACAGATACGCGTATATACTGTTCGTGTATATATCGTTGACAATGAAGGACGACAACCATTCCCACGATAAAAAAGCAGCTGTTCAACCTTAATCTATTCGTATTTTCTCTCTCTTCGGCATTTACTTGAGAAACTCATAAGCATCTCTTTGCATTCTATCGTACGAAATCATACACAAAGAAATAGACAAAAGAGGAACAAAACGTTTCATTCCACTAAGTTAATCGATTAATTAATCTCTGTACTTATCTATGCATGCATACAGCTATAGTACACAGATTTATATCTATTAAGTGAATAAATTTTGGCAGTTCATTGATGGGAGTGTAAATGGGTTCACTCGAAACTGGGATGCCATTGAAGAGGGATCTCCATTTGCTGCGTTCTTCATCAGAGAGAAGTAATAGTAGTAATGGATTATTTAGTCAAAGACCCAGATCAAGATTCGCAAGATTTGTTCGCTTCAAGAAGATTGACTATTTTCAATGGATTTGCACAATTGCCGTATTCTTCTTCTTTGTTTTTCTGTTCCAGATGTTCTTCTTACCTGGATCCGTTGTGGAGGAAGAAAAATCTGCGAATAATTATGATTATGAGGCCTTGAAGTTCTTGAACGAGTTGGATTTTGGGGAAAATATCAAGTTTGAGCCTTCAAAATTACTAGCCAAGTTTCAAAGGGATGCTAAAGAGTTCAATGAAACTGTTGCTACGAGAAAAGTACTGGGATTTGGATATATAAAACCCAAGCTTGCACTGGTAAGTATTTTTTTTTTCTATTTTTTGCTTCAATTGGTTTGATGCTGATTTCTTGATTTTGTTATTTCTAATATGCCGAAATTTATTTGGTTGATTTGATTTTATACTTGGGTTTGTGTGGGATTTATTTCTTTTGAATTTCAGTAAGAGCTTGTTCTTGGAACAGAATTCTTAAAAGAGGGTTTTTTAGTTGCATCTTACTTTTTAAATATTTTGATCTTTGCTTGCAGGTTTTCGGGGATTTGTCCGTTGATCCATATCAGATACAGATGGTTACAGTTGCTACTACATTGCGAGAGATTGGATACGAAATTGAGGTAATTACTGAGCAGTGCTTTGGATTTCTTAATTCTGGTTATGTTTATTAAGGGGGAAAAGGTTGGTTAGTTTCAGTTCTAGTTGATTACTTGGCCATTGTGTCTCGGCCTGTATAATGGTTGTTCTTTAGGCAATTTACTATTTTTTCCACAGTTCATTGGTTGTGCCTTTGGTATTTAAGAGCAAATGGAATATAGGTGATTTCTAGGGTTGCACAGCTAATATACGATATCCATTATTGGATGTTAATTGCTAATTTGTTATGCTTAATGCTAATGGTTGGGAAAATATCATGGGACTGTGTGGAGCCTAATATGCTGTACAACATAGGGTATTCCATACATTTATCGGTCACCTTAATATTCAGACTTTATAAAAGTTTATTTTAGGGAAATGTTTTTGAGTGTGTGAGAGGTGTGAGAACATTTGTATGCTGTGACAACTAAGGTGGAAATTGCACACATTTATCATATTTAGGCTGAACACACTATAAATTTATGTATTTGAGTTGTTTGTTTTTGAGTTCATTCAATTTATTATTGCTCTTAGTTAGTCTGGATCAGGGCCTAATCCATAATAATGCACAAAGTAAACTTGAGAGAGAGAGAGAGAGGTATGGTTCGCTCAAGGTAAAATTTTGAGCTTGGATTAGGTTGACAGACCAAACGAGACTGGAAACATCGTCGAAACCTCTTATTTCCATCGAGTAGATAGGACTAACCTTTTCAGGTAAATTTTATGTCAACTATTTCTTGGATACATATAACAAGGTACAATTTTTAGATTGAGTTTCCATTTGCCAAAATTAATTTAGAGGAACAGAACAACTAAACTATTTCAGGGTATCGACTTTTTGATGCTTGACTTTCAAATCAATTTGGGGGTTTTTTTTTTTACTTACATATTATCTGCTAGCTACTTGAACTGTTCAGCTTGTATCTTTCATAAATAGAGCATTAGATAGATAAAGATGGATAAGCATGAGGAGTGCCATCCTTTTGATCAATGAAGATCAATGTGGAAGACAGAAATGCAGTTGTTTTTTGTCATTCTAGGAGAAATAAAAACGTAGTAGTTTGGACAATTGGGCAACTTCTGAGGAAAATAAAGTTCTAACATATTAAGGGTCTAGGATTCGATATTTGTAGACACGCACAATACACGTCTCTCCTTTCACATGGCAATTCCCAGCATAAGATGAGGCAATGATTAAAATGATTCCTGCTGATATTTTACCCCAAGTTACTAATCCTTTACGCATCAATAGTTCCTGTCCAGCCATAAAGATATTCCTCTGCCCCCATCAAGCAAATGCTTAGCCATGTCCAAAATATCCTTACTTTATTGCATTTTTTTTTTAATACCAAAGACGTGCTTCAAGGTTTGCGGTTAAATACCACAGAAGCAATTAATTGTGATTTAATGATACTTCTCATGAATATTATTCTTAATATTATACATGTTTTCATATTTGCAGGTATTCTCACTGGAAGATGGCCCTGTAGATGCTGTTTGGAGAGAGATTGGGCTTCCTCTCAACGTAATTGCAACCAATGAAACTATAGAATGCACTGTAGATTGGCTGAAGTAAGCACACCATTCTCAATCCATGACATCATTAAAATTCATGCTAAAATGTGATTTGATTGTTAGATGTCAATTATTGAGAATCTTTGTTTTCACCTGCACTATCACATCCCGGTTCAAATTTGATGTTCTCTGTTACCTTGTGGTGCTATTAGAATAAATCTGAATTTGTGTAGTATAATTAATCTTCAAATGGAAAGAAAGCTCATTTCAAACGTAGTATTAATAGTTCTCTTGTTTGACCTGGTAAAAAATGAGTGAGTGTTGGATAATTGAGATCCTTTTTTGGGGTATAATTATACTTCACATTTGGATGACCCTCGTAGATTATTTCTGTCACTTCTGGCCATTTGGATTCATCCTTCATTACTCAACTTTTTGATTCACTTAACAGTTAGTGAATCTGTTTACATCCTTCATCATGCCTGGGATTAAACAATTTGACTTTTAATATTAAGGCAATCATTTTTTGAAAAATCAATTTTCATACTTTTTGCCAGTTTACTTGATCTTCATGATTGCTTAGTTGATATTGCTTTCCTCCATGGTGGCTAGTTAATTTGTTGAAATAATTGAAATGATTAGGATTTATGTCTCATAAAACAGTAAATTGAGACTTGAGGAATAAGGCTGAAAGTGCGATGACCATTCTTATCATTTTTATGTTTGTTGTTTGCAGCTATAATGGCATACTTGTGAATTCTCTTAAAGCTGTTGGTATCTTTTCTTGGTAAGCATCTTACTTTATTTAGTAATCCAAAACTTTGTTCTCCTTTTTTATTCTTCGCGGGTTGCACCACTATGCTAGTTGAAGAAGAAACTGTATGATATCTAATTTTTTGTTGTGTCCTGATTTGTGGATCAGTTAACCGTTAAGTGGGTTCATGCATGAACCACCACATCATTAGTTATTTTTTTAATGCTGTAGGAATATCTTTTATATTTATTGTCATGTGTTTTTTGCTCACAAAACCTAGAATTAACTAAAGGGTATAAGATTAGTATGAGGAATTGCCTTCAACTTCTTGCTAAATTGGGGTTCTCTAAAGTTTTCCTATGCATAAGGGTTGCCAATCACATGACATTCTGTTAGCTATCTCTATTTTGGTAGCTTATGAAATATAAGATGAAGTGTCATAATCACCTTTATTGATCTTCCATATCACCTCTCTCTTGTCTGCACATCTGTCGACATATTGTCCTATTCTTTCGTACAAATGAGTAAGAGCAGGTTTGGTTAAGCTTAAAAGGTTTTGTTTTCAAATGGGTTTAGATATGTATTATGCTTTTTCTTACTTTAAAGTGAAATATATTACTTATGCTTTTTCTTACTTTTAAGTGAAATATATTACTTATCTTCAAAATAACTCTTGCATTTCTCTCAAAATAGTAACTAACTTATTTGCAACTTAAACTGATATTTTTTTTTTGGAAAACAAAATTTTTTGCAAGTAAATTTACTTTTTCTGCTTAGTAAAACATGCATTAAATATGCTATAGTTACAAAACTCAGTTGTGGCTGTTCCAATTTGTTCTCCTTTGTAACAGTTTTATCTTTTGTGGTTTACGGTAACCTTTTCCCCTAAAATGAAAGATTTTACTTTTTACAGTCTTATGCAGGAACCTTTTAGAAATATACCTCTCGTATGGACTATCCATGAACAAATACTTGCTGCTCGATTGAGACAATATGTATCAAGTGGTCAGAATGAGCTTGTTAATAATTGGAGAAAAATCTTCAACAGAGCCACTGCTGTGGTCTTCCCAAACTACATTATGCCGGTATTTATCAATTGCAGAATTTCATTCTTGGTTACATGTTTTGTTTGGATATGCGGGCTTATTATCATTATGTACAATATGTCTATCTGTTAATGAAATGTCATACATTAGTAGCTTCGCATGTGCACTACGCATATTTCTCTTTTCGCTTCAGAGGAAGAAAATAGCATTGTGTCGTTGCCCTTTTTGGACTTAAATTTTGTACCTCTGATGGGATGCTGATGGAAAGAAAATGAGCCGACAAAAAATAGAAAAGGATATAGAAGTTTGTTCCTTATCTTCAATTACAGTAGAAAGATTTGATGAGAGGACAACACATTTGCAGTCATACAACAAGTGTATTTGTAATCTATAGTTATTCCATTTAGGTTGCAATGTATGAGAGTTCTCCTTATTTATTTATGCCTTTTAAGACTAAAGTTTGAAATATCCATGGGTTTGCTGAATATTATTATATCTGATGTTCATAAATAAAATGATTTTAGACTTCATATTTCCCAACACTGTTCAATACAGCCATCTTGATAACTAACACTCTCTGTTTATACTTCTTTTAGATGACTTATTCGGCATGTGATCCGGGAAACTACATTGTTATTCCAGGGTCTCCTGCAGAAGCCTGGGAGGCTGATAAATTTTTGGATTTGCACAAAGACAGTCTGCGTATGAAGTTGGAGTACGGGCATGACGATTTTGTTGTTGCTATTGTTGGAAGTCAACTTATGTATAAAGGTCTCTGGTTGGAGCATGCCTTAGTTTTGCAGGCTTTGTATCCAGTTTTTGTGGATTTCCGAAGTGCTGGCAGTTTGAATTCTCATCTCAAAATCATCCTTTTAAGTGGGGATTTAGCTGGTAACTACAGTAGTACTGTGGAGGTACAGTAGTTTATTCCCATCTAGTTTCTTCATTAATGTATCGTAAATTAAAAGTTAAAACATTTAGATATTTTGCAAGATGACATGAAGCAATCAACTAATTTGCATCTCCTTGTGATCTGATATATCGAAATGTTTTGCTGTAGACCATTGCGCTAAACTTGAAATATCCAAAAGAAACAGTGAAGCATGTTGCCGCTGACGAAGATACGAACATTGTACTGAGTACTGCTGATGTTGTGATATATGGATCCTTCCTTGAAGAGCTATCTTTTCCAGGCATTTTGCAAAAAGCCATGCTTTTAAGGAAACCTGTTATAGCACCAGATCTATTGATGATCCGAAAATATGTAGGTATCCCTACCATATATTTTCTAATAACATGCTTGTACACGCAGTCACACATGCATGCAAAGGCAGACAGACTACCTACTTATCTGTTAATTAATCGATCAAGGCATAGCCAATTTAGCTCAAATTGAGGGTCCTCATGTTTAACAAATATATCAAATTAAGCCTAATACTTTCCTTTTTCTCCCATTGAGTTGATCTTGAATTACTCAAATCGAGTGGGGTCTTGAAGATGGGGATTACACGGGTTGTTTACATATGCAAAAATATTTTCTATGCTCATAACAGTTATTTTGGATTTGAAAAGTGCCAACTTGCTCCTTCAGCTAAGCCATGTTTCTTGGTAGAGCTTCATAGGGTGAACTTGGCTCATTTCTAGAACTCCGAAACCCAATGAAGTCTAGGAGAGGATTTACAAGTTTACATTTTAAATCAGCCTTTAATATTTATCCATGAGATAGCCTTTTTAAAATGTAAGCAAACTTACTTTACAGAATCCTTTTGTTGAGCTCTTCTTACTACCTTACATGCATGGACATCATGAAAATCTTGATTCAATTTTTTTGCTTTTTACTGCAGTTTTTCATTTTCAATTTGACTGACTGAGCTGGCTACAACTTCTAGATTGATGACAGGGTGAATGGGTATCTTTTTCCAAAGGAGGATATTAGGGTCCTGACTCAGATCATGTTTCAAATGATCTCACATGGAAAACTCTCTCTTTTACCCCTCAATGCTGCATCAATTGGAAGAGGTACGGCTAGAAACCTTATGGTTTCGGAAAGTAAGGCAGGATATATTTCACTGTTGGAAAACATTCTCACATTCCCATCTGAAGTTGCTGTTCCCGAGACTGCCAAAGAGATGCTTAATAAATTGAAAGCAGAATGGCAGTGGCATCTCTTTGAAGCAATTGCGGATACGCATTATCAGAATAAAACCTGGACGATCCAGAAATTTTTGGACAAAGTTGAAAAGCAATTTGACCATACCCATTGGGAGAATTCTATGTTGTCCATTACAACAAATGATACCTTTTTGTATAGTATCTGGGAGGAGCAAAAACAAATTGAAATGGCAAATACAAGAAGAAAAAGAGAGGATGACGAGGCAAGTCATCTCGGTTTTTGTCTCTTTTTATAGGCTGAAATGTGAGAGTTTACAGGATCTAAGCAACTTACTTCTTTATTGGCAATTCCATTTTCTTTGGAATATAATGCAGTTGAAGGACAGAACTGATCAACCTCGGGGAACATGGGAGGAAGTATATCGAAATGCGAGAAGGGCTGACAAGACGTTGCATGAAAGAGATGAAGGAGAGCTCGAAAGGACAGGTCAGCCATTATGTATCTATGAGCCTTACTTTGGAGAAGGAACTTGGCCCTTTTTGCACCGTACTTCACTATATCGTGGACTTGGGCTGGTAAGTATTCTGCTTCATGTCCAGAACACTGTTGTTGGCTTTTATCTCTTCTAAAATGATGAAGTGCCTATATTTATCATTGCATTGCTTATTGACTGTTTTGGCTATATCCCTTGCAATTTTTAATTTTTTTTAAAAACATTGGTCAAAAAATGTTTAAAATTTTGCTTATTGGTAGTCACATAATTGCTTCAGCATCTTAAGAGACATATGAAGCATTTTATTTTCTCCAAGTTTATAGAATATCTACTCTTCAATCTAACATGGATGCATGGTCTGGGTGATTGTAGTCCACAAAAGGCCGTAGACCTGGAGCTGATGATGTTGATTTGCCTTCTCGCCTTCCCCTATTAAATAACCCTTATTATCGAGATGTCTTCGGAGAATATGGAGCCTTTTTTGCGATTGCAAACCGAATTGACCGCATTCACAGAAATGCTTGGATAGGATTCCAATCTTGGAGAGCCACAGCAAGGAAGGTACATAATCCTTTGAGGTTCTGTTCTTACAGATTGAGATGAGTTCATGTTTGGCTAAGCTTAAAAAATTCTCTTATAAATAAATTTATGTTAAGTATATAAGTATTAAAATATATAATTTTTTGGTGGGTGAAAATTGGTAATTAGTTAGTTTGACTGTAAGGCTAGGATTACTTCCAAAATAAGCGAATTTTTGTACTTAAAAGAGAAAAAGTATGTTATTTTTATCATATTTGGACAACGTATTTATTTTACATAAAAGTACTTAAATTAACTGTTATTTATTTTTAATCTTAGCCAGCAAGTTTATTTTGAGCATCAGGTTTGCATATTGAAACAATATATGTGGTAATAGTGTGTTTTTTCCTTGAGAAATGTTGTTTCATATTTAAAATTTGGATTTTGCCAGGTATCTTTGTCCAAGTCTGCTGAAAGATTGCTGTTGGATGCTATCGAATCACGAAGACATGGTGACAGTCTATACTTTTGGGCCCGTTTAGACAGGGACCCAAGAAACCCACTGAAACAGGATTTCTGGTCCTTCTGTGATGCTATAAATGCTGGGAATTGCCAGTAAGGAGTCATAATGTCAATATAATCATTTCCTTTCCAGTTGTCCTTAATGAATTTCTTCTTTTTATCACTGTCCAAAAAAGTTTCAGATGGCTTTTAGACCTGATTTGTCTTGTTTCTTATGTTTAGGCTTGCATTCTCCGAGGCTCTTAAGAAGATGTATGGCATAAAGCATAACTTTTCTCTTCCTGCGATGCCGATAGTTGAAGACTCTTGGTCTGTCATGCATTGCTGGGTTCTACCGACCCGGTCTTTCCTAGAGTTTGTTATGTTCTCAAGGTTTGAACCTTTACCATAGCTCTATACACAGTTTATATTAAGGGAAAATTGCAGTCATGATACCAAACATTTCATTTAATTGCAGAGTCCAAATCTTTCATTTGTGCCACCATGGTACCAAACCTTTAAAAAACTTGCACCCGGAGTCCAAATTGACAGAAATCATTAGTTGACCAAAAATCAAAGGTTTGAGCAATTGTTGACTAATTTTTAAAGAGCAAATATGTAATTTTACATTTTTCATATGAAAAAATTAAAATAAAAGAATTAAAAAAAAATAAAAAACACAATCATCTTCTCCACGCACCCCGACATCCCCACCCCCACCCACCACCAAAAATCAGTTCACAAAAGTGAATGAACAAAACTTCCGGTCACGACCACTAAAGATTGGGCATTTGCACAAGGAAATGAACTGGGCATTCGATGGGTAAAAATCGATGGGCAAAGAAGGGCTTTTATTTTCTTTTCTCCCAGCTGTTATCGATGGCTTTTTGGAGACCGGAGGTAATTGGCGGTTGATGGCGGTGGAGGTGGTGACCGGAGGTTTAAGGGGGCGGATAAGGGAGTGGATGCAGAAGTTAAATGGTCGACCTATCATCGGCCATCCACTTACAACTGAGGTTTAGACAATGGCTTTTCTGATCATCTGATTAGTGGATCTAAGTGTTATAGCAGCAGTTCAAAGTTAGACTGTGATCAGGGTGCAACAAGATCAAGTTCATGTGGGAGGATTTCGTCTGAGCATTCTCGCAATTCGCCAAAATGTGAAAATCTAGGAGAAATGGACTCTTGTCGAAAAAGATTAGGATGTTGTCTTCGCTAATTGGTTCCCAAAAACGAAGTGAAGTAGAGAAGAAACTGGTGGTCGAAAAACTCCATGGCCCAACTGTAGCTTGTGTTCCCTTAAACGTAGTGTTCAGTAGGATCAATGCTGCCTTGGTGGAGGGTGGGGATTTTTTTTTTAATTCTTTTATTTTTAATTTTTTTTTTTGAAAAATGTAAAGTTATGCATTTGCCCTTTAATAATTTTGGTCAACTAATGGTCAAACTAACTATTTATGTCAATTTGGACTCCGGGTACGAGTTTTTTAAAGGTTTGATACCGTGGGTGGCACAAATGAAATATTTGGGCAAAGTCTGCAATTAAATGAAAGATTTGGTACCGTTGCTGCAATTTTCCCTTATATTAATGGTGTTATCAGAACTTGATCGGTTATTGACCCAAGAAATTTCGGGGTTGACCAGTTTAGGCAGGTTTTGACTGATTTCTATATTAACTGATATAGCCGGTTTTGCCTGCTTACAGGCAAGCGGATTGTGCGTCTGGTTTTAATAATTGTAATATTAACCCTTGATTCTTTGGTCTCAAAGAGATTGCTTGAACACAGAATTGTTAACATGGAATCAACTTTTAATTCACAGAATGTTTGTGAATGCACTTGACGCACAATTCTACGACGAGCACCAGAAAACCGGGCATTGTTATCTTAGTTTGTACAAGGTAACTCCCTCCCTCTGTAGTATTGGTTTCAAACTACAGTTTTGGAAATATCTTTGTGAGTGCAAATGCTAAAAATTTAGGACATGTTAGAGTCATACGGTCGCTAAAATGCAAGAAGTTGGGAGATGATAGTCACTTTATTTATCTGCTAACCCGAAAAAACAATAATAACTTCATTTCCATTAACTTGTGAAATATTTGTGTACCTATTCTTTTTCTAGATGATAGCTTATCTGTGACTCACAATTATGATATTGATTGGCAGGACAAACATTGCTACTCTCGTTTGCTCGAGTTGCTTGTAAATGTTTGGGCATACCACAGCGCGAGAAGAATGGTGTATGTGGACCCAAACACAGGTTTTATGCAAGAACAACATGAGTTGAGAAGCCGGAGAGGTCAAATGTGGGTTAAGTGGTTCCAGTATAGCACTCTCAAGAGCATGGATGAGGACCTGGCTGAGGAGGCTGATTCCGACCGCCCAAAGAGGCAGTGGCTGTGGCCTTCAACAGGCGAGGTCTTCTGGCAAGGTATGTATGAAAAGGAGAGGAACCTGAGAAATAAAGAAAAAGAAAAGAAGAGACAACAAAGTAAAGATAAAATCCAACGGATTAGGAACCGAACACATCAAAAATCCATAGGTAAGTATGTGAAGAAGCAGACGGAGGCAAATTCAACAGCTCTTGCATAGAATCGATCTTGTGATTATTTAATCATCCAGATAAATCACCTAATTCAATGAATTTAATCCTTCTTACACCAATTTTTTAATTTTTAATCAACTAGATTTTGCGTATTGGAGATCTTGTATGTCTTAGCAACCTTCTGACCTAAAAATGTTACTTTATTTTTTGACTTGTAAATGGTGCTGGCAGAATACGTTTATATCAAATGAAACTTTTGTTTGAAAAATGAATGAAGATTAGTTGTTTCTTTTATTATTTAGGAGTCGTGTGAGATGAAAACCTTGTACGTGGCTTTGTAATAGCGTAAGAAAGGGGTGAGCTGCCAATTACTTGATTCTTTCAGCACTGATTTGTAATGATATTCCAATATATGTTTGTACAACATTTTTGTCCTAATTTTCCATGTATTGTTATAAAGTAAAACGGTTTACAATTATTATTTTTGAATTTTGCTACTTGTACATAAAAATTGTACATAAAGGGTCGTGGAGGAAAAACATTGAATTAAAAAATTGACTATATTTTAAATTTGAAAATTATAGAATGTCATGTAACATTTTGTAATAATTGATGTACGTATAGCAAAATACATTACTTTTTGGGCTCCATGGCCCTTTGAAAATTATTCTCGTGCTAAAAAAAATCCGATTGTATGCTAAAGATAGGGTTATCCAACTGGCTTTCTCAACACAGGAATGTGCTCCAAGAATCGTGCTCTCCATTCATATGTTCCCCTCTGGTACCTGTTTCATCCATTTGTTCACACACCAACCTCATCGAAATTAGGTTTTCCACAAAATGACCTCATTAAAACAAACTGAATCGAACTGCTCGAATGCAACTTTCACCATTATATGCACCATTAGTCCAACACCCTTAGTAATTTATGCTACACATCTTTTGTTTAATTACACCATATAGCAGAAGCGATAGAACGGTATACAAATAGGAATTGCTAAGCTCCAAGCATTCAACAAAACATACAAAACCAAGGCAATTCATACAGCGAGCTATTGATTCTAAGGAGCATCTACATAGCCTTAAATTTGCTTAATGGAAACACATTACTGCCTCGTATCATCTTGCGTCAGATCTGAATTGGATATTACAAAAACTAAAATAAACACTCTCTTTAACTACCACCAAATAACAAGTTTGAAGAGAGCTTGGTACAAATAAAGTTCAAAAATGCCCCCATGTTGAGGATCCAACCATTTGGATAAGTCGCTTTTAAGACTTGCACACTTTAAAACCTCAGCATCAGACTCTAGGAGCTGCACAAAAATGGACCATGACTAAGTTAACGATCACATTAAAAAGGAAAAGGAAGTTTGAAGGAACGATGGAGTGGAAGGGCCCAAAACATAGAGATTTTATCCTACCTCCACCAATTGTTGCTTCAGGTAGCCGTTCAATAGAATACTTGTGTTGAGTAATATACATGATTGGTACACCAGGGATCTGATCATAAATATCACTGTTAAATTTCTACTGAAAGGAAATAACACAACCTTTTGCTGGAAAATTAATACTTGCCTTCCGAATTCTTCGTTTTAAGTCTCGATCACAGGTTGCAACGATGTAGCATTTGTGCTGTTTTATTGTCACGAAGAGCAATCCATTAAATTATTTGTAAGCAAACTTAGTTCAGTAAAATTCATAAACAAGCTTAGTTCGGTAAAATCCATATTGAGAGTACAATCTCCCCAGGAAATCTAAATACCACATAGGACATAGAGAAACGTGTAGAAGCAGGTGAGTTCATGCTTTTTAGCACTCTCTAAAACACGGAAGTTAGAAAACAGAATGAAGTGAAAATTGTTTATTTTTATTGTTTAGAATCTCAAGTCCTGGAAGACAAAAATATAACAGCAGCTGACTTTAAATCATACCTGTGTAACCCTGTCGACAAGACAATCATCAGCATAGGTTCCCTTATGAGTACAGGGAAGCCTTTCAAATCGAGGATCCTTAGCAATTCTATTCACAAGAAAGAGAAGTAATGAAAACAGAGAAGTCATTGGTATAAGCAAAGAGAGTAAGATTTCATCGCTAAAGCGATTCATCATCACAATACTATGGGAATAAAATTGCAGCAAAAGTAAAAAGAAGGAAACTTTCAAACAAAGCATAACAGCAACAAAACAGGTCCTTTTAACCATAAATTTGGGGTCGGCTTTGTGAATCCCTTTATGCCACTCCATTCGATTCATCATACTACACCTACTAAAAGATCCAAAGCAACTATATTCTTAGCAACTCTCATATGCCCTGTTAATTTTGTCTATCTTTCCCTCTTGTACGTGTTCTACAAGTTCCAAAATACATATTGCAAGCTAAATAATCACCATTAACAGCAAAAAAATTATATCCATCCATTTCAGTTAACGAAACCCCATCTCAACAAATTAAATACTGACAAGTAGGACATCAATTGCACGTTTGTTAAAAATTTGATACAGTTTATGGCATTTGTAAGTACAAGAATTAAGATCCTTGTTAAGCTAATTTTATCTATACATGTATATATAAATATAAAGGCAAAATGAGCCCAAAAAGAGAAATAAAGAAGGATAAATCAGAGGAAATCTAAGAAAATAAAAAAAATCAGAAAAGCATTCTTCTCTCACACAAACGCACACACATACATGCGCACAGGCAGAGAGATGTATGAAATGAACTACTTGAACAAAATCATTGCTTTATGCATATTCTGATAGGCCAGCTATACATTTTACATATGCTTGAAGACGATGGAGAAAAGCAGTGATGCATCCACTAGAAGAGCAGGAGGTTTTTTCTGGTTACAAGATTGGTTGCTGAATTATAAAGTTGTATAGTTGTTAGGGGGAGGGTATTTTAGGATCTTTCTAGAATAGAGGTGAGGGCATATAATAAATGTAAGGGAGAGAATTAAGTGAGGGAAAGTGGATGGCCTTTCGAATGCCTTCCAATTTGTAGTTAATTTCCATTCTGCATTTCAATGACAGCATCATATATTTATAGTAACTTTTCAGTCATAAATTTAATCCATATTCCCGAAATTTGCATTCAAGTACTAGAAAATCATCCATAAAATACAATCAAACATTCAGGATCTTATCATGTTCATCCTTTGCACTGCATAAAAACATTACAGATATAACACAAATTATCAATATGGTTACACAAAATCATTGTTTCAAGTGCCCAAACCTGTAATGCATAAAAATTTGCTTAGAGCAACTCGGTATTTCTGACCCCAAAAGTTTTTAAACAGCTCAAACTACATCTTCATCAGTGGTGATCAAA
This sequence comes from Fraxinus anomala, assembly GCA_903798345.1. NCBI lineage: Eukaryota > Viridiplantae > Streptophyta > Magnoliopsida > Lamiales > Oleaceae > Fraxinus > Fraxinus anomala. The sequence continues at coordinate 18,327 of CAIGRN010021366.1, forward strand.
AAAGAACAAAATAACATACCTCAGAGCAACTCGGTATTTCTGACCCAACTTCTCAAGCTCAGCCATTACACAGTCCGTGATACAAGGAGTGCCTAGAAAAGATTGGGAGAATGAAATAAATGGTGATACAAGAGTTTGATAACAAGCCAAATAAAAGGACGACAGAATTCACTGTTAGCAGATGAGTCACGAAACTCTCTATTCATAGCCAGCAAGAAGCATAGCAGGCTTAGCATCACAATACATTATAATAAAAGAGTAGATTTTAAAACCAAAAATCAGTAAAACAATTTTCTAACTATAATATTACTGCTATTACAGGGGCATTCTAAAAGTAAAGTGAACTCTATAATTCTTTCACTGGACAAAAAGTAGTAGCAGAAAATGCATTCATGAGAAGATAATCATATATCTCCCACAAAATAAGGAACAGGAACCCAGAAACAACCAACAACCTTATAAATCACTTGCTCAAATTGATTAATAAAGACACGCAGCATAGAAGATTATCAAAATTGAAGAAGAAAAAGTTGCAACAGAACTTACATTTTGCATATAAGCAGTTCATCATTCCAGTCTCCAAATCCAACTGCACAAGATTTTTAATATTATAAAAGAAGATCAACAGAAGAAAAATCAGTCATTGCATTCAATTCAGTAGAACAGTAATGCTATAGGAAACATATTTCTTCATGTGACGAACTGAAAAAATGAAAACTCCCTTCCATTTGCTTGTTCTCCGTGTTAGCCACCATCTTGGGTGCCTTTTTTTTGTGGGAAAAGGTGTAATTCAAAGTAGTATTTTGGAAGGTAAAGTCTTACTCTTATCAACCACATAATCCAAAAGACCAAGGATACCAAAAAACAAAAACAAAGGAAAGGATAAGCATAAAGTTTGGCACACCACATTAAACATTTAAACAATGTGAGTTTCCAAACTGTGTAACATCCTCAATTATAAATCATCCAAAGAAGATTATGCCCAAATTTTTCCTACAAAAGGCAAGTCACTGCCAGAAATATACTGTCTGAAGAATTATGTTTCTCGGACTTGAATACAGGTGTCGGATATGGACATGTATCTAGGGATCAAATCCTTATCTCCATTTCTGTTTTCATGCATGCAGCTTCAACTCTTCTGATTGTGTAAAATGAAAATATGTATTTGCAATCCCAGTTCAATACAGCAAGCAACTGATAGCTATTTTTCTCTCTTTTTCTTGTTGAATACAAATGCTCCATTGACCTCATTCTCTCTCATTCAGTGGTATAGAAACGTCCCAATCAAAGTATATGATCAAATGAGAAAAAGAAGAAACTTAAAGCACTCACTTTATTTTGAATGGAGAAATTGATGAAGTTAGTATCAACCAGAACTCGGTAAGGCGGCCCTAATGCAGTGTTGTGCTTAAAGTAAAGCGCAGATGAAACTTGAGGTCTGCATTAAAATATAGCAAAAACATTGATTTCTTCACAAAGTATAAACACACGCATCAAAACTTTTAAAATAAAAATAAAAATAATAATTACTTACACATTTCTGGGAAGCTTTAGTTTGCTCAAGTCTTTCTTGATAGGGTTTAAAACCTCCTGTTTGTGTCTGACATAAAAAATTCACACAATTAACAAATTAATTAAGTATACATGTAAAATAATCAGATAGATGTGAGCTTACTGTTTAAGTGCTCTGTGAGTAACCATTTTCTTCATGACTGCAAATTTAGGGGTTTTCTTCGCTTTTCCCATATTTAAACAAATTTCTCTGCAAATTGAGGAAAAAGGAGTTAATCTTTGAAATTTCTCTCTAAGATCCGGTACCGTTTTGAATGTGGAATACAAAACTCTAATATGTTAAAGAGAAATTGGGGTTTGGGCAATGTATGTAGACTAGGGTTCTCCCAAACGGCAGAAGCAGGATTTTCGATAAGGGGAGTGAAACTTTAAGAAAATCAATATAATGAAATTTTTGTGGACAGTTCACCACCTTCACCATTCAAAATGATTGAGTTAATAAATAGTATGAAAGACTCATGATATATCTTTTAAAATAATAAAACTGTTAGAAGAATAGAAAAATATGAAAACTACCTTTAGTCTATTTCTTCAAATGAATCCTACCCAAACACCTTCCCTACTGTTTTATTTTTCTATACATTCTATGCATCCTGCATAGAAGTGAGATTGGCCTAAGCTTTCAGGAGGGCGGTAGTGGGTGGGCAGTGCCTTGAAGGTAGATTGGATTATATTACCAAATTTCTGTCCATTCATCTTGTAACCTTCTCTCTGTTGCTAAATCTTCATAATATATTACAAAATTTTGAGGGATAAATCATAATTTGATATGATTACATGTAATTAATGAAAATCGGATGCTGATTTCATAAATTTATTACAGCTTTGCTTGAAATTATAACAATTTTATGTTCCAATGTCAGTAAACACGCGTTGCTGTCCAAATGCAATGTCAAAATGGAAAAATGGACACTGGCAATGAACTGGTAGTCTAGCACACTACGAGTCAATAAACTGGTGAAAAAATGCATCTTATAACTTATGAGCACGTCTCAAACTCAACAGACAACAATCAACAACGGAACATGAACCAGAACAACCAAATAATGTCCCCTAAAACGTAAAATATTCTCCACAACAACATAAAAACTATAGCTAACATTTTAACAAGAATTAAGAATACCTAGAAATAGAACAGAGAAAAGAGAAGCAACTTATTTGAATGGAAATTAGTTTTTCTCACCAAGATTAGGCACCTACGTAGAAGCGGACAGCAGAAGTTTCTGAATCCGCCGGCGATAGTGACGTGTAGAGATGGAGGCGGAATATCGGAGAGGCGCTGTGCTGGTAATGGTCAAGTAGGAGAGAAACGGTTTCGGCCGTGCGATTGTAAAATAGACACCATCATCAAATAGAAAGAAGGCTAAATGGGTTTGGGCTGGAAATGGGAACCGGGCTTCAACTAGAGTTTTTTTGACCCATTATCATTGGATCTGGGCTGGTGTTGGATCGGGCCCACCAGATCCGCCCCCGGTCTCCTTGTTTGCAGTAGATTCTGTTGGAAAGTCGCTACCTTGAAGGTGCGACTTATTTTGACTAGGGTTTCATTATTCTTATTGTAATTATTATTATTATTATTATTTTATCTTTCGTTTTCTTTGATATTTATTTTAGTTTTTGCATAAAATAATTTTTTTTTAAAAAAAAGTTGAGACTATTACTAGGATTGTGATATTTTTTATATAGTGGACAAAATCAAGCTCGAGCTCTCAAATATAAACAAATTATCATTTAGAAAGAGTTTTGTTATTTTTTTTTAATTTTAATTATAAATAAAAGTATTTGTCTTTTCATGCCGCTCTTTGCAATTTCATCCTTGTTGGCATCTATGAAGGTCATCGTGAACTTCAATTTACTCTGAAAATGGAACTGCAATGGAGATCATTTTTTTCAATATGATTTTGTATCTAGGGTATTAAAAATCAAATTTATTATTGAATTGTTTATAAGACGTTGTTTGGTATAAATTAAAATCAAATTTTTAACAGCTTTGAATAAAAGTTGAAGAAAATATATGATTAAAAAATTGTGAGTCACATGAAATATATTATCAAAATCAATTATTGAGTTTCATTTTAAATTTATAGTTGATTTTTATATACACTAAAGAGGGGGGCCAATTCTGATTTAGATGACTTTGAATATGTGGAACATTGAGCTCATCTCTCTTTTCGCAAACCTTTTTTCATATATATAACAAAGTTTAAAATAGACTTTTCTTTTACTCCCTCGTCATGATTGTCCAAAATTGTGAGAGTGATTTTTGATAGTGTATAAAAGTCACGACTTCGTGCAACTTCTCGTGTGGGTAAAGGCTACACTAGAATGTTGCGTTTTCAGAGCCTTCTTCGATAAGTGTGATCCCCTTTTTCAACCTTTATTTGGAAAAAACAATGGCTTGAATAGTGAGACAAATGCATGGTAAAAGGGGGTTAAGAGGAGCTTTCTGTATGATGATCAAGGTTAGTGATTTTGACTGGATTTTTACATTAGAGACAACCGTTCACATACCTGGGAGTCCCTTTGTTTAAAGGGGCTAATAGGAACTTTCTGTATGATGATCTCATTATGAAGGTTAGGAGTATGATTTCTGGATGGACTTCAGGCCTTCTTTCTCCTGGTGGTAGGATTACTCTACCGAGGTCTGTTCTTTCCTCTATACCACTGTATCTATCCCAAATTATGCGATCTCCAAAGGTCATTATGAAAAGGATGGAAAGTATATTTGCCCGATTCCTATGGGATCTAAGGATCTACATTGGCGGAGTTGGAAGGGGATTTGCCTTCTTACTGATGGGGGAGGTCTGGGCTTCAGACGTTAGAGGATACGGTGGACACATTTTCATTGAAGCTATGGTGGCTGTTCAGGTCTCAGAGTTTTCTTTGGGTTCAGTTTTTACTGGGGAAATATTGTAGAGAGATACATATGTCGCTTGCAACGGTTCCTCACTCAGCCT
>CAIGRN010021371.1:0-13125 GCA_903798345.1 Fraxinus anomala
TTTTCCATTTGAATTTGTTGACCATATCAATGTCTTGATATGTCTTGTAAAGAGACTTGTCATAGCAAACATGAACGGTGGCACATTTGTCATACCACCATCCCGAAAATTTTCCTTGGACAATATTTACTTCACTTATAGTAGCAACTATTTCATCATTGTCAATGAAATTCACCTTGCCTCCAATTTTTCTTTGTTTTCTATACTGGCATTCTTTTGCAAAGTGGCCGATTTTTCCACATACACAGTATTCTCCCTTGGGCTTCTTTTTGAATTTGTTGTTGTCTTTAGTAAACTTTCTTTTGTTTACTTTAATGCCTTTGTATTTTGAATTTGTTGTTGTCTTTAGTAAACTTTCTTTTGTTTACTTTAATGACTTTGTTATTGTTTTCCACGATGTTGACTTCTGAAGTGCCAACATGAGAATTCTCATTCCATCTCTTACCCTTGACTCTTCCTCAATTCGGAGATGTTTTTGAACTTGCTCCAATGAAAAGTCTTCGGAGTTGTAAAAAAGTTTCTTTCTATATCATCTCCAAGTAGAAGGCAATTTAGCAATAATTGCTCCTACTTGGAATGATTCCGGAAGTTCTATCTTCACCACTTTCAATTTATTGACAATGACTTGCAACTCATATACTTGGTGCAATAGGGGAATGTTGTCTAAAAATTTAAAATCAAAGTACTTAGAAATTAAAAACTTTTTAGTACCTTCTTCTTCAGCCTTGTACTTGTTCTCAAGTGCATACCAAATTTCTTTTGCAAATGTTGTGTTGGTGTATAAGTCATAAAGACGATCTGACAATGCATTCAAAATATGGACACGGCATATCAGTTCATCTTCTTCAAGCTTTTTCCGGTCCACCCTTGTTTGTTCGGTGTCTTTGTCAGATGGTTCAGGTAGATCTTCCAAGTTTGGATCAAGAATGTAGAAGATTTTGAATGCCGTTAACAAGAATTTGATCTTGTCTTGCCACCTTGTAAAGTTTGATCTATCAAAACAGTCTAGCCTTACCAAGTCTTGATTCATAAGTTTGATTGTTGCCATGGTTGTATCTCCTTCGGTTGTCATTGCACACACATAAAGCTTTTAGATTGTTGTTATATTTCGTCGAANTCTCCTTCGGTTGTCATTGCACACACATAAAGCTTTTAGATTGTTGTTATATTTCGTCGAAGTAGATAAAAAAGTCTCCAAACAAATAATACAAACAAAGCTCGAAAGTTATGTAAAAAACACAAAACGAGAAAGTGAAGAAATGAAGAAAACTCGAATCACAAAGAATACTATCCTAAAAGCTTTATTTGTGTCATCTCCATAATGAGAATGTTAAAGGATCAACACACAAATAGCTTTAGTGGATTTCAAGTCAAGAAACTAGGTTTCAAATAACACTTTTGAAACCCGAAAATAAGGAACAAAGAAGAGTAATATGAAATAATTCTAAGTAGATTTTGAGAGAGTTTGGGATGAGAACTTTAAAGGATAAAAAATGAGAAAAAGATATATGAACCATGAACTATATTCCTATTTATAGAATTCCTTCATATACTTTCGTATGAGTGCCAAATTTTCACAAAATAATGGTAATTGAGGTTGAAAAGGTGCCAAACAAATTTTAAAAAATTCTGTCCAACGACCATATAATTTCCTCTATGCGACCGCATAGAGGTACTCTATGCAGTCGCATAGAGGAACCAGAACAGGGACTTGATGTCCCTGATGACCGCCATGCGACCGCATGGCCAAATGGCCTATACGGTCGCATAGGCAATGGATTTTGCCCAATTTGCCTCATTTAACCGTTTTTCTCCTTTTTTTTTCTTAAATCTCTGTTCAAACATATTTGATCAATTCTCATTTACCAATATTTGAACAATATATAACATCCTTAATATGTTTAATCAACTTATATGTGTTTGCCTAATATGTCTAATGTGTGTAGGCCATATGCTCTTGTATGAAAAGTTTTGTTGTCATAAAAATTAATTAATTATTTTTATTTTAGTTCTTGCATAAATTTTAAATTGATATGTATTATAGCGTTACTCTTGAAGAATAAAGACTTTATATTCGACAACATTCTAAAAGAATATTGTATTATTGATATTATATAGCACAACTTGAAATATCAATATTTATAAAGATATTATATTGCTCAAATTAGAAGCATGAATGGAAAATATCAATGTTTCAGAAGAATATTGTCCCAATTATAAATAAGCAAAAAATTTATTACTATTCTTGAAGAATACGTATCCCATTGTGTTCTTGAAGAAGTATAAATTAAGCTCATATTTGGTAGAAATTAAAATCAAGATTTTAATTTAAGTTAAAGTCAATAACTTGTTTTAATCACACATTTTATGGGACCTAAAACTTTTCAATCACACATTTTATCAACTTTTAACAAAATTTACTAAAAATCTTATTTTAACCGCCACCCGGAGCTAAACAACTCAATATTGGGGGCTTTAAATTCTGAAGAAAAATTAACTTTATAAAATATTAATATTTAGCAAAGTAGTATATCGTTTGCTCATGAAAATTTGTACTTGTCTATATAATCAAGAAAAATATTGATACAAAAAGGATATGCAATTGCTCCTGAAAAGCAAATTTTTTATATAATTTAGTGTTTTGGAACCATAATTGTTGTTGTTTTTGAATAAGTATGATGTTATTTTAATAGTCTGACGGTGAATTATTCGTCCCTAACAAACATGATATTACAATTTCAATGTCCAATAATAATATTGAGATGTTACTCCTAAAGAAACAATAGTCTAATTATTAATATTTAAATATTTTATTTTCTCTCAAAGTATCGAATGTCTTGGGAGAATATCCTATTATCTAATTTTGTGAAGAAAAAAAATGTGATCTACATATATAATTTATGGACAAATGCTTATCCATAAAGGAAAGCAAACAACTCAAGTCATGTTGGCACTCATTATTTTGGCTCCTTAATTGGTTCTTATATAACTATACAATTTTAAATGGTTATAAATTCCATTTTTAAATTTGCTTTTTAGTTAATTATGTTTATAGAATCCAGATGAATTGTCAAAATATTTGTTTAGTCGATAGTGCAACCACACACAAATCTTCAAGACAAAATACATATTTTGAAATTAATATCAAGAGAAAATATTTTTAACACGACATCATGTGCATTAAGTATTGTTGAAGGGTCTAGAAAAGCCAATATTATCCTACCAATTACTAAATAATACGAAATTGCATATAAATAAAGTACTTTATTCTATCTAATTCAAAAAAAAAATTACTTAGTTTTAAAAAGGAACAAGAATAGATCGAAAATGGAGAACAAATTCTTACATCCCCACGTTAATATAAGTAAGCGTCGTAGGCCTCTTAATAGGAATCACATCTGGAATAACAAATCTTAGCCTAAATATCACAAAATCTAACCATTCATGAATGATTCAATCTGGGCTTAGAGTGCCAAGGGTGCCCATTTCAATTCTCAAATGGACGGTCCAAATGCATCATGCACCTCACCTACATGTTTGACACATAGGGATGTCAATTAGTCGAGCCGGCTCCCAAGCCAAAACTCGAGGCTTGTGCTCGACTCGAATAAAAATGGTTCAGACTTTTTTTAGTCCGAGTCGAGCTGAGCTTTTTCTCGATTACAAAATCTAGGATCAACTCGAACTTTCAGCTCAAGCCTTATTGAGTTGAGCCGACTCACGAATTTTTTTTTTTAAATGACAGGCAACAATACCTACATATTGCTGCCTCAGACACAGGCAGACAACATGCTTCTGCTGTATTGCAGGCATCTAGCTGCAAAGCTTTTTAATTTTTTTAAAATAATAGGCAGTGTGTTATTGCTGTAGTGCAGGCTGCTAGCTGCAAAGCTTTTTAATAATTTTTTTTAGGCACGGCTCGTCACGGGCCCAAAATGGCCCGTGACACGAACCGGCCAACACCCTAAAATGGGGCCCGGCCCGAGCCTTGAGCCGGGCCGAACTTTTTCCGAGCCTAATCACTCATCGCTCGAGCCTACGAGCAAAATTGACACCCTTATTGACATATGTCTGCACTGTTCAATACAGCCATTTAATGATTGGGAGATTATTAAAGAGTGTCAAATAACACAATGCATCTTCCAAGGTCAATATAACTTTTGCATGGAGGTTGTCACACATATTTTAATATGACTGATCATATTGTGATAGCCGTCTTAACAGCTCCGTGGACAAGTCCTTCACCTTGGACTTGGAGGGATTAGTGCTTTGGTAAAACGTACCATGGCCTCGGCTTATGCTTCGAAAATATGATACCTCAGAACAAAGAGATGTTAGCTTTTGACTTCCCCAGCACCAATGCCTCGAAGTACATATGAAGCCACATCTTCAAAGCGACACCACTTCGGTATAATGCCTCGAAGCACTGAAGAGATCAACAAGAACTAAGCTTTGCCACACCACGAGATGACTATTTTACTTATTACACACTTAAGTGAGATGATCATATTACAAAAGCTTCGAGCTAACAATCCAAAATGAGCTTACCTTCTTTGACTTGACACTACTTGATGAAGCTCATAACCCATTGAGGTCCACCTCTATTAACTCACTGAGGAAATTTACCAACTTTATTCGAAGGCCCAATGAGAGAGAGAGACCTATTGAGGCCCACCTCCTTTTAACTCATTAAATAATTTTGCCACCTCTATTTGATTCAAATACCAATTAGGGAAATTCTTATTACAAATACCAATTAGGGAAATTCTTATTACAAATGCCTTACCATACATGATGACTATATTAGGCTTCTCCATGTGAGATGCATCAATATGATACTTCGATCTTTGCTCAATTCTACATACTTCCTAAAAAATGCAACTTACCAATTATTAAGGCCACGGATTGAAAGAACATCTAAGGTCAAATATCTAGGGGTTCATAAGAATATTTCTGATCAGAAAGCATCCACAACGAAAAGAAAGCTGAAATATCCTATCATACACAAAGATCAAACTTCAGACTCCCTTCGACGTAAATACATCAGAGTACATATAAAGCCACATCTTCAAGATTCAGATTCAATCTGGACCAAGTTCCTCGGATTACATATGAAGCAAGAAATATATAAGCTTCATCTCCATCCTGTATAAATGTCTCCGAGTAAATATGAAGGCAAATATATAAGCTCCAGATTCTATTCGGCATTATTGCCTCGAAATACATATGAAACCAAACATCTACAAGCTCCAGACGCTCTTCGACATAAATGTCTTGAAGTACATATAAAGTCACATCTTCAAAGCTCCAAATTCCCTTCGTCATAAATGCCTCGACTCAATAGAATTCGATCTACTATGCTTTTATCTCTATCCAGTTCTATATACTTGACAGAAATGCCTCGAAATTGATAGAAACCAACTTATTACGCTTCAATCTTCACTCAATATGATAATTTGAAGAAAAGGAGAAGTTGTGCTATGGCTAAAAATTCGATTTAAAGATTTTAAAACTATAATCAAAAGCATATAGAAATCACATGAATATGAAATTCAAATTTGGGCGACTAATGTTACACACTGAAATTACTACGGTCCACCTAAATATTATGTCAGCCTTGACAAGGATCCCATAGTGCTCCTACGTTCTAGGGATGAATACTTATGCCTGATTGTCGAGGCTTTTATCGAGGCTTTTCAGACTAGAAGAATGCCTTAGTCGCTAGGCTTACCTGAGCAAAAATGTCGAAGAGTTAAGCACTTGACTTAATACGTGGTTACAGGTCTCAACCAAAAACATAATTAGAGGCCTCGAATAGCATTGGATATGGACAAAAATCTTAGTATGTCCTCTAACAAGGCAACCTAAATATTAGTGCATTATGCCTTGCGTGGATACAATGAATTTCAGGACAGTGTAATGAAAGTACTAATATCCATAAGTTGTAGAAATGAGACTTAATTATGACTTCCAATAAAATAGTAAAAATTGACTAAAATGCCTTTAGAAACGCCTATAAAGACCATTGCACAACGAAAAAGGAAGGTGGAATCCTAATCTAAAAACCTTGATATTGAAAGAATATCTCTCATAAGAAGCTCCTAGGATTGAAAGAACACCTAGAATCAAACATCTTGAGAATTGAAATAATGTCTCCCATCGAGAAAAATATGTAGGACTGAAAGAATGCTGGAATATCCACCTCTAATACAGAATTTGACTTTAAAACACACAAAATTCTCCAATAAATATGGAAAATCCTCTTATTATCATCTATTTTTCCGTCTAATTCATAAAATTTACAATACTAAAGTACGTGTTTAATCTAATACCAATAACAATAAAACAATGTCGGAGTTAGATATCTATGTTTACTCCATTACAAGATGACTCAAAAGTTAGGAGTGATTATACATGAAAATATTAATGAATATATAAAAGTATGGATTACCCATGTTAATAAGGTTAATCTTTGACGATGGAACTTTGAAGCCCAGTAAAATCGACAACGTGCATATGAGAGACTCTATTTATAAAGAAGAGTCTATTTTTATAATAGAGAACACTTTTAAATTTAGATAGTACACTCCAATAATGCTTTCTATTTTGCTCTTCATTTTCTTTTCAAAAAATATTTATTGATTTTTCCTATCTTTCATTTATATGTTAATGACCACTCAATTAATATATTATTTGAATAATTTAACAAGTAGAATATTGTAGTTTCTAAATTATTAAATGCAATAATCATAAATTAAGAAAGGATGGCCAAACGCACTCTCTATATTAAAACCTAAAATAGAAAGATTTTGAAGCTTATTTTTAAGCAACGTCTCTCTAAAAGAGAGAGTATTTTGTATTTAAAAAGTCTTTTAAAATACTTCCAAACTATAAACAAAACTGTCTTAAAAGTAAGTAAAGTGAAAATTCTTAAATAAAGATGTTTTTCGCCGATTGTATGAAACACGTATGTGGATCCCATATTCGGTCCATAACAATGTTTAGTTATGAGAAAATTATATCTATAATATACTAAATATCACATTAAATGAGAATAATTTTTAGATGATTTTAACCCTACTACAATTCAATTATTTCAATAATACCTTAATTTTTATTTTTTAATATTTAATAAATACTACAAAATCATTGTCATATATAAATTTTGTGTTATTAATTGTCAATTAATTAACATTCACATTAATCTAGACTCAATGAATCCCGATTTACATAAATCTAGAATTATTATAAATGGATTTATTTATATTTATGTATCTAGGAATTTTAAGTATGTGTTTAAATTCATGTATTAACAATTAATTTTTATGTACCCAATGTAGTATAAAAATGTTGCTCATTTGTAGTATTTCATTATCACAAAAAATTTGAATTATAGAAGTTGAGTTTTAAGTGTACAATTTTATTCTCTTAAATTTCTATCCTAAATTTTATTTTCTTTAGTTCATTTGAGACTTATCAAATCATCCCAATAAATTGGCATCAAATATTACTTTTACAACACTTATAAAATATTTTAAAATAATGTGCAATGTACTTTCAAATTTGACTAGTAACTACAAATATTTCAAGTTTAAAAAAAGTACCAACTTGTAAAGTTTTTTTTTCAAAAATCCGGTGATCATATTTTGCAACCCATGATAAAATTGTAACATAATTTAACTAATCAAGTAACAATCACATTAACACAATTTTTTTGGTCACGATCACATATTAGTCACAATCACAAAAACACAATTTGTGGATCACAAATTACATATTTAATTGCAAATCACACATTTTATTAGTTCACAAATTATTTATTAGTTACAAATTACCTAAATAACCAATCACAAACACTCTTCAACTTACCCAACCCCATCCCACGACACTCCGCCATCATTGAAAATCGTTGCCACCACCTCAAATCCATAATCCTCACCATCACCACTACCACCTCCACCTTAAATCCACCACCACCTCCACCTCCACGTCCACCTCAGCAAGGCGCCTTTTCTTCTTTTAAATCTCACCACTACAGTCGGCACCACCCTAGCACTATTGCCTCTTAAAATCCACCACCACCTCTTTCCTCTAGTGAATCTACAGGATTCATAGCCAGTGGTATCGTAGCCTAAATCAGTTTAATTAGCGAAACCACTACCACCATCTCCTTACTCCGCCTCTGGTGAATATGTAGAACTCATAGCTAATAGGATCGAAGTCTAAAGATGTGGAGCTCATCCTAGAGGGAGACAAGGCCAAAGCAAACTCAGTCGACGGACATAGATATGTTGAAAGCGCTTCCTCCATTGCAGCAAATAGGTCAGCAGCAATGGCCGATTGAGCACATCTAGGCCATGTTTTCGGTGAATCTGCAGGATTCAGCCGATAAGATTGAAGCCTCTATGGGACTTCAAATTGAGAGAAATGCTTTTATAATTAATCATAGCTAGTACACGGTTTATATATACAAGAAGTTGATAGCAAGAATATTCTAGAATTGAGAAAATAACAACCTCTAACAAACTAAGGGCAGCTGGCTAACAATATTGATACCATTTCCTGAAAATTGGGAAATTGATTCCAAATGTCTGAGCTCCATACCGTTTGCTAGCAGCTGATGAATTCAAACTCCCCCTTTCAAACTGGAGTGTAATCAAGCACTCCAAGCTTATCTCTGAGCCACTGGAATCTGGAATGTGACATTGGTTTAGTCAGTAAGTCTGTTGTCTGATCTGATGAAGGAATGTAGTGTGTTTTCAACTGATTTTCAAGTACCTTATCCCTTACAAAGTGTGCATCTAATTCTATATGTTTTGTACGAGCGTGATAAACAGGATTAGATGCTAGGGCACTTGCACTTAGATTATCATACCAGATAATGGGAACTGAATGCTGTGAGATTCCCAGCTCATTTAGCAAAGACTAGATCCAAGTTATCTCTATTGTACAATGAGCTAAAGCTCTGTATTCTGCCTCTGTGCTGGATCGAGCTAACACCTGTTGTTTCTTAAAACACCATGACACTAAATTGTCTTCAATATACACGCAATATCCAGCAGTTGACCTTCTATCATCTGGACAAGAGGCCAATCAGAATCCGCAAACGCTGTGATATCTAGGCTATCATTCCTTTGAATGGATAATCCATAATTTAATGTGCCCTTTAGGTATCCGAATACCCTCTTAAGTGCCTTCCAATGGACATCTGTTGGTGTTTGAATATACTGACTCAACCTATTTACGACATAGGTTATATCTGGTCTCGTGTGGATTAGGTACTGGAGGCCAGCTATGGCACTTCTATATAGTGCCATCTTTCATTGTCTGCCCTTCAGTTTTGGAGATTTGTTTTCCAACAGCCATTGGTGTTGGGCTAGGCTTTAAGTTCTCATAACCAAATCTTTTTAACAATTCCACAGCATATCGGGTTTGCCTCAAATGCAGTACAACAACATTTCTTTCAACTTCAATTCCCAGAAGCTATCTCAGGTTCCCCCATGTCTTTAAGTGCAAAGTTGAGGTTAAGCTTGTCTATAAACTCTTGCAGTTGTTTGTTGTTGTTACCTGTAATTACTATATCATCAACGTATATCAAAGCAAATAATATGTCAGTGTCTCTTGCCAAGAAAAATAATGAGTTGTCAGCTTTAGATTGTTTGAAGTCCCACTACAACAAGGTCTGTTTCAGCTTGTCATGCCAGGCCCTAGGTGCTTGCCTTAAACCATATAAGGCCTTCTTGAGTTTGCAAACGTAACCAGGATGATCCTTGTTGACAAAACCTTGTGATTGATTCATGTTGACCACCTCATTCAAACTGCCATTTAGAAATGCATTATTTATATCAACTTGTCTGATTTGCCAATTTCTTGATATAGCCAAGGTTAAGATGATCTTAAGTGTTGCAGCCTTAATCACATGACTGAATGTCTCACTAAAATCAATTCATGGGGTTTGAAAGAAACCTTTTGCCACTAGTCTAGCCTTGTGCCTTGAAAATTTTCCATTTACACTATACTTCAATTTGAAAACCTACTTATTTCCAATGATTTTCATCCGACCTTCAGGTGGAACCAAAGTCCATGTCTCATTTTTCATGAGGGCATTGTATTCATCTTGCATAGCATCCCTCCAACTACTGCTTGTCAATGCTTCATCAACATTAGTTAGTTCAACTTCAGCTAGTTTATCTACTGCCACACTTTTATAGACTTTTGGCTTGAAAATCCCAGCCTTGCTTCTAGTGATCATTTAATGTCTAGGATTCTCAGGTATAATTTTGTCTGGTAATATTGCTTCATTTTCTACATTTTGAGTGTCAGTTCCAATTTGTTGGGTTTCTGATGTTTCACCATCTGCTACAACCTTATGACACAATTCATCATCATGACATTCTGTCACCACAACTCATTCAGCCCCAATTCCAGCATCTCCATCAATAAGGTCTGCTCCAGAAGCGACTTCAGGTTGCATTGTGGGAGCTGCAGCTACACTTTGAGGTGTGGTATTATCACTAAGATCAATAAGGGGAATATATCTTATTTCAGTGTCACAGGTTGAAGGCTGAACTTGTTTGTTTAGGAACCCAGCTTTGAATGGAAACTCTTGCTCATTAAAGACAACGTGTCTTGAAATGTAAACCCTGCCACTAGGACTTAGACACTTATAACTTTTGTAGGTGTCACCATAGCCAAGATAAATGCACTTTTGAGAGTGAAAACCAAACTTATGCTTCTGATAAGGTCTGAGACATGGAAAGCAGGCTCAGGCAAAAGTTTTAAGTTATTTGTAATCGAAACTCTTTTTGAACAAGGCTTGGTAGGGTGATTTATAGTTCAAAACAGAGGTAGGTAACCTGTTTATTAAGTAGGTAACGGCCTTGAATGACTCCTACCAATAATAAAGTGGCATTTTAGCCTGGGCCAAGAGAGTTAGCTCAGTCTCTATGATGTGCATGTGCTTGCGTTCAGCCCTTCCATTTTGGACTGAGGTATAGGGGCAGGAGTGCCTAAGTTCTATCCCAAACTCCAAGGCCAGTTTGGTGAAATTTTTGAATTCCCTACCCCAATCAGATTGAAGAGATTTGATCTTCCTATCAAACTTGTTTTCTACAAATTTTTTGAATTGTACAAAGGTATTTAAAGTTTCTGATTTATGTTTCATAGGGTAAATCCACGTAAATCTGCTATGATCATCCACAAAGATTATATAGTATCTAAAACCTGTGTTTGAGTTTAAAGGGGTTGGACCCCAAACATCAGTATGAATGAGCTCTAATGGGTTTTCAGCATGTGACAATGAGGTGTTAAATGGGAGAGCATGAGATTTTCCAAATTTGCAAGAATCACAAAAGGCAGGGATTTCACTAGCTTTAATAACTCTATTATATGATTTAAAAACTTGACTCAACACATGGTTGCGGGATGTCCTAACCTTCTATGCTAAAGATCAAGTTTAGATTCTAAAGTTTGCTTAACTGAAGACAATTTAACACTACTAGACTTGGCTGCAAAACACTTGTAATTATTTTAATGGTTTGACTCGATGTAGGATCTTTCTGGCTTGAAGTTTGGCAGCTGCAGCTGGTACAATCCATCCTTAATTGCTCCTTTCAATAGGATCCTCTTCGACTGGAGATCCTTGACAATACAATATTTAGCATAGAATTCCATAAAAACACTATTGTCATTAGTGAGTTGAGAAACACTAATCAAGTTCCTTTTGATTGATGGAACATGCAATAGTTTATTTAAGTCAAGTGATTCATTGTTCAGCATAGAGATTTTACTATTTCCAATATGAGCAATATGCAACATATGACACACAAGCAACTCCTCCTTACCTTCATACTTTTCTACAGTATTCAAATTACCTTTGTATGTTGTCACATGATTACTTGCACCAGAATCAACATACCAAGCTGGGTCTTCAAGGATCCTGGGTGATGCTACATAAGCTGATAGTGCTGAGTTGATGTTATTTTTCCCTGAATTAATTGGTTTGCTTCCCATGTACCTTTCATCAAACCTGTTGTGGCACCAGTTTGCAGAGTGGTTACTTAACCCCACAGATTTGACATGGCCCTCTGGTTTCACTTTGCCTACCAATCATTGTTCTACCTTTGTCCCTTGTTCTTCTTCAATAGCCTAGTGGTTCCTCTAAAACCTCTGCCAAAACTTGAACCAGTTTGATGTGCTAATTGAACACTAGACTGGTTAACATTAAGTGAGGTGAAGTTACTCTTTACTTGGTTTAAATGCTCAAGTCGACTTTCAAAAGTCATGAGTACACAGGACAACTCATACCAGGAAATGGTTTCTCCGCTACTTATTTGAACCACTATGGGAATATATTCCTCACCCAAACCTGATAGGACTTGTAAAACTAAATCACTTTGATCAATAACCTTACCAGCTATCTCCAAATTGTCAGCCAATTGTTTGATGGTGGTTAAATATTGATCCATTGTCATGGATCCTTTTTTGGTTCTCTACAGCTCACCAGTTAGAAACATCACACGTGATCTGTTCAATATTCCAAAACTTTCCTCCACTGCTACCCAGAGCTTATTTGAACTGTTGCAGCCCATCACTTTCATGGCAATTTCTGGAGTCATGGATGAATATAACCATCCCATAAGGAGCTGATCAGCTGAGTTCCACTTCAGAAACTCTGGATTCTGGGTGATCTCTACTGCTTCTCCCTGGCTAACTGTAGTTTGGGTGGCTAGGAACTCCGGTGGACACTCCTTTGTCCCCAACAAGTATCCCTCCAGATTATACCCTTTGATTATTGGCATAATCATGTTTCTCCATAATAGAAAATTGTTCTTATCGAGCTTGACTGAAGGTGTTTGAGTGATGTTCATCCCGTGTGCTAAATTCTGTCCAGCAGTTGCCTGAGTAGCTGGAGCTGTGTTAAACTCTGATGGGTTGGACTGGTTGCCGGATCCAGTGTTAGCCTTTTTGGCTCTGATACCAACTTAAAATTGAGAGAAATGATGCTTTCTCTTATAATTAATTGTTCAAATAAATCCCGTAAGTGTACGGGTTCGTTGTGCAAGTAATAAGTGTGATGAACTGAGTTATTGTCCCACAGGGAGTAGCGACTACTTATGGTGTAAT
>CAIGRN010021373.1:0-21316 GCA_903798345.1 Fraxinus anomala
TTTCTAAAATGTGTACACAAGCTTGATGGTGGATAATAGAACACTAAAGTGCATAAAGACATGAATTACTTCTAAAGCGACAACTAATTCATCCTTGATGGGAACATTGTCATCGTTAATGCATAGACACATTCAAGATATATCTCCATCTCAATCGTGGAAAACATTTTAAAATTTAAATCATAGCCACCCTACACATACTTCTATTATAATCAAAATACAATTAGTTGCTGCGAAAAATGTTGTCTACCAAGAAATTCTCGATTTGATAAGATTTTTATAGGTATAATTTCAATTCTACATTTCTTTATCCATCTTCCAAAACTTTAAGTTGATTATTAGTTTACAAGATTATCATATCTAGCTTTTTCTATATAAAATCAAAGATATTATACAAATCTAACCACTATTCTTCCATATTATCACTTAAATATATATTTTTTTGAAATTTTTTTGGGTATGCTTAACCTACAAAAATGAAGCACACATTTTTTCCTTATTGTGGATGGAATA
Source organism: Fraxinus anomala (assembly GCA_903798345.1). Classification (NCBI taxonomy): domain Eukaryota; kingdom Viridiplantae; phylum Streptophyta; class Magnoliopsida; order Lamiales; family Oleaceae; genus Fraxinus; species Fraxinus anomala. The sequence continues at coordinate 514 of CAIGRN010021373.1, forward strand.
AAATACATGAAACCGGAAAAACAAGTGATACTTACAAAACCTTTCCTGCATGTTCGCAATCAAATTTTATAGTGTATACATATTTTCATTTATCAGATTTCATTTTTCAATTCCACTTCCCGTTATTGATTCTTAGCTTCACTTTTTGCATCTATGAGATAGTTATCAAGTTGTTTGAAAAATAGAATTTGTTAAAGTTAGAAGTGACTATCGTCGTATTTTCTTGCACGCTTAACGCATGATCAAAATGTTTTCAATTTCTATTCCGTCGAAGGATGTTTCATAGATTTGAAGAAGTATTAAGAAGATACAGAAAATTACTTCCCAGCTTCGACTATCAGGAACTGGTCAATTATATTTGAATTCCTTGTGCAAATTCAGATTTCATGTGCTCTCTTACTGGAAACATTATTTCGCATGCCCTTGGTACAGGCAAAACCCGACTGACCATGGTGTTCCTCCAATCATTCATGAAACTCTATCCAACATACCGACCGTTAATTATTGCTTCCCGTGGCATGCTCCTCACTTGGGAAGATGAATTTTGAAAGTGAAATGTTGCCATACCTTTCCACAATTTGAATACCCTGGGAAATATAAATAACTATGTGATATACCATTCTTCAACCAATGCTTCAAAGACTTTACATTCTGCAACAATATTTGTCAAAGCCTTCCACATTCAACTTTGGTGATTGTAGCGGGTGTGTCCTTTATTTACCACTAAAAAATGAGTTAATTTAAGAAGTAGTTTCCAGATTCGATCATGTTCCCTTTTTCTCCAATGCTCCCCAACAAGCTTCTCAAACAGCTGATAGCTGACTCCTAAAACATTACTATGTGATATACCATTCTTCAACCAATGCTTCAAATACTTTACATTCCGCAAGGAATAGTAACAGTAGATATCAAAATATGGTTCTAATGGATTTTGCGGTAAACACCTTCACACAACTCAATATAATTTATCAAACATTAACATATGAAGTAATATTTATACTATTTATCTGTCGTAGGGAAATAAAGTGCGCACCACATTGTATGATGAAAATATCACTGCTTTTGAAGATGGCTGAATTTGCATTTATTCTAATTTTTGAGACCTCTGGTCTTTTTGTTGATAAAATGGATGAAATTTGCTGAATAACTTCACATTTTATAAGCAGTTGCATTTACTGTTAAATTAATGCAACTGCTTAATAGCTTCCAGCAGCGGGTATGTATGTTGTCTAATGTATAAATTTTTTTCTATCTTTTGGTTCGGTAGAAATTAAAATTTGAATGATTTGATTTATAAATATATGAAAATTATTGTTTCTTCTGTTTCTTGATTTCTTGCATGGGATTCTCATGTGGAGATTAGAAAAATCATTTGACATCTGATATATAGAAACATAATGTTTTTGATTTATTTTTCCAACCATACACTGAAAGTAGCTGCTCAAATATCTTCATCCCTGGTTCCAACTTCCAGCTGTGGGTATGTATGCTGCCTGATATACAAATTTTCTTCTATCTTTTGGTTCAGTAGAAATTAAAATTTGAACGATTTGATTTATAAATATATGAAAATTATTGTTTGTTCTGTTTCTTGATTTCTTGCATGGGATTCTCATGTGGAGATTAGAAAAATCATTTGACATCTGATATATAGAAATATAATGTTTTTGATTTATTTTTCCAACCATACACTGCTAACTGATTTTTTCATTTCGAGTAATAAAATTGGACAACGTTGTATGATTTACATTAGAGGATGAAAGCTGATCTCACATAGTGTTATGATCCCGCACACATTACACACCCCACAATTTCTTCCATTAAAATTGTGACTATGGATACTGTTCAGATTGCCCACCTTTACTTCAGAGATAGCTCATACCCAGTTTCTTCTTTTCATTCTCCCACATATTGATCACATGGTTGTTTAGCTTGAATCTTTCTGTGTTTTCATGAACTTGTAGTAGACCAAAAATATATATAATGTGATATAGCATCTGTTTCTCATATTTTCAGTTTACTTTTTCAATTGTTTAACTGTCTGATGATTGAATAACACTTTGAGTCATTAGATTTTGATGTTCTATTTCACCTTGTGTATTAGGAGGAATGTCTATAGAGGCAGCAGCAGCGGATAGATGTTGTTTATGATAGTTTAATTATCGAACATTAGGTATCATCCTTTGGATATTTTCCTTTTAATATTATCCAACTAACGTGCGAAGTACGTTCACTCCACTAGTCTAACAAGTTTTATTCTATGTTGATCACAAAAATTTAATTTGTTCCAATCAGTCACTAAACTTTTAAGTTTTGTTTCGTGTTGTTAAACTTTTTACTCAAAATCAGTCATTGCATTAGTTTCCATTTCCAAAATTAATATCGAATGTGATGTGTCAAATGACTATATATATTATTATAGGAGATGGGGTTCATTCGAAAACTTGTTATTTCGATGTCTATCTATTTGAGTTGCAGGAGATTAATATAGCGATTAATGTGAAACAAATTTTATAGTTATATGACTAACGTGGAACATATTAAGTGATGTTAGGCAAAGTTTAAGCCGTTGTAATATAGCATCTGTTTCTCATCTTTTCAGTTTACTTTTTCAATTGTTTAACTGTCTGGTGATTGAATAACACTTTGAGTCATTAGATTTTGATGTTCTATTTCACCTTGTGTATTAGGAGGAATGTCTATAGAGGCAGCAGCAGCGAATAGATGTTGCTTATGATAGTTTAATTATCGAACATTAGGTATCATCCTTTGGATATTTTCCTTTTAATATTATCCGACTAACGTGCGAAGTACGTTCACTCCACTAGTCTAACAAGTTTTATTCTACGTTGATCACAAAAAATTAATTTGTTCCAATCAGTCACTAAACTTTTAAGTTTTGTTTCGTGTTGTTGAACTTTTTACTCAAATTCAGTCATTGCATTAGTTTCCATTTCCAAAATTAATATCGAATGTGATGTGTCAAATGACTATATATATTACTATAGGAGATGGGGTTCATTCGAAAACTTGTTACTTCGATGTCTATCTATTTGAGTTGCAGGAGATTAATATAGCGATTAATGTGAAACAAATTTTATAGTTATATGACTAACGTGGAACAAATTAAGTGCACAATCCGTTTCAAATTCGGCAACATTGGTTACGTCAATTTATTTTTTATTCATATATTATGTGGGACGTATAAGTACTATAAATATATCCAGCACTCAGTTATACCAATTTATAATTTAAATCGATTATAAATACCTCTCAAGCATGTTTTAAATTTTAATTTAAAACCATGTTTGGTACCAATTAAAATATAAATTTTAATCTAAGTCAAAGTTAATAATTAATTTTAATCACATATTTTATGGATCCCACAACTTTTCAATTACACTGTTATGTTTTGTGACTCAAATTTCATGTGAATTAGAAGTTTATTCATGGAGGAAGCCTAGATAATGTTGGTTTGGAAGTTCGGTTTGATCAGAGATCAAATTTCATCGTGGATTGGAATAAGTACTTTAGAATGGATAAAGAAGTGCTTTAAACGTTCTGGGACATAACCGGGGGCATCGGGATGCGGCGTCGCTGAGTCAACAACATGAAAGGAGGCAAAAGGACTGGAGCCAGCGGATGGAGCTGCAGCGTGGCCTGTGCAGCAGGAATTTCATTCCGTTTGGTTTTTGACACAATTTTGTGTTCTACTTCATCATAACTCTAAGATTTGACTCTTATATATACTCCACGACATGTAGGCTCCTTAGAGACTTAAAAGAGAGATTCAAAAAGATAACAATTAGATTATTATTGTATACATTAGAAACTTGAGATAATTGTTTAGATTTAGATTGAAATAATTAAATTTTGTAAAGACAATTTTAGTTTATTGGTATAATAAATTCTCCTCATCTTCCACAAAAACAGTGGTTGTTGTGTAATCCATTATTTTCATATTGTTCATATTTTCTCCCTCTTTAATTATTTGGCTGACTTCATAACAAGTGGTATGTAAGCAATTCTGGTATCTTATTTGATTATCAACAAAGTGGTATCAGAGCTAATATTTTGGCGGGTTCTTGGGAGACCCAAATTGATTATTAAAGCAAAATTTGAACATATCAATTGTTTCGGGGACGACAACTATGAAATTCGAGATTCCGCTTTTGGATCGCAACATTAGAATTTCTTTGTGGTGGATCAAGATGCGAGCAGTTTTTACTCAATTGGATATTGATGATGTTTTGTTAGGGATAGATATAATGCTCGCAACAATGACTGTAGTGGAGAAACAATGAAATGATCGGAAAGCCCCGTCACAATTACATCTTCATCTTTCTAATCAAATTTTTCAGGCCGTAGTAAAAAAGAAAAACGCTGCTGAGTTATGGTTAAAATTGGAGCAGCTTTGTATGACAAAGTGCTTGACAAGTAAGTTACACTTGAAGCAGCACATGTATTTTCATTGTTTGACAGAAGGTGGATATTTGGATAATCATCTATCGGTGTTCAAGGGAATCGTCGCTGACTTGGAGATCTTGGAGCAGTTCATACTACTTGTTCTTAATTGGTCGATATTGTTATATTTGTTACCGCCTTTATATGTGACTTTTAGAGATATCATTCTCTATAGTTGGAATACTCTTAATATTGACGAGATATATGATGCGCTTTGTTCTAAGGAAAAGATGAAGCATCTGGTGGTCGGTTTTGAGGCCCAGATAGAGTGTTCGCGAGATGAAGACATGTGGTCATAGAAGGGACATAGTCAATGATGACAACAATGATAAAATCTGTTGGTATTGCAACAACAAGGGGCACATGAAGAGTGATTACTATAAGTGGCGAAACATGTTTGCTACTATAGATCAGAATGAACAACCGAAAAATTTCGATAATGTCAATCTTGCAGAAGAAGACAATGATGGAAATCTTTTGGCTATTACTGAAGGTGACTCCAAACCTGACGATAATTGAATTTTTGATTCGGCTTGCACTTTTCATATGTGTTCAAATCGGAATTGATTTTCTTCATATGAAATAGTTACAAGGGGTTTTGTGATGATGGAAAATAATGAGCCTTGTAAAATAGTTGTGATTAGTAATCTCAAAATCAATATGTTTGATGGGAAGGTTAGAAAACTTGGCCGGTTCGACACGTTCCAAGTATACACAGAAATGTAATATCTTTGAATACTATCGATTCAAAAGGGTACAGGTATACCAGTAGAGGTGGAGTTCTGAAAATTAGCAAGGGTGCCCGGTTTGTGTTAAGGGGACGGAGAAAGTCCCAGTTATATGTATTAGAAGGTTAGACGATCATTGTGGATGTAGTTGCAGCTTATAGTTCAATAAGTAATAGCTCGGGTAGAGTCGATTGTGATCGGGTTGTTCATGGTGGTTCAAACAATAATACTGGGGGATCTTCTAGTAGCTCATGTGGAGCTTGTTGTGATCTTGTTGATCATGTTACTTGTGGTAATTTGAGCAGATTTGACAACTCAGGTGAAGTTGGAATTGCCCGTGGTGATTTGAGCAGATTCATTGACTCCACTGGAGCTGGAAGTGAACGGAATTATTCAAGCAAGAATGACGCGTAGAGTAGTTCTGCTGGTAAGCAGAATTTGGACTTTGTTCATAGTTGTTGAGTATGTCAGGCAAGGGCATGGGCATGGGGTGTCTGGAAGGTGCATGGTGGAAGAGTTGGACAATGACATGAAGAGTGAAAACTTAATTCCTTACTACATGATTTGTGTTAAGGTGGAGTTTGTTATGCTTTGTGACTCAAATTCCATATGAATTGGAAGTATGATTTATGGAGGGAGCCTAGATAATGTTTGTTTGGAAGTTCGATTTGATCAGAGATCAAATTTCATCATGGATTGAGAATTTGATTGGGATAAGGACTTTGGATTGGATAACGAAGTATTTTGAAAGTTTTGAGACAGAACTGATGCTGGTAACGCGGAAGGAGGCAGAAGGGCCGTTGACCCAACGCCGACCTCCACATGGAGACATGGCATCGCCTGTGCGACGAGAATTTCATTCCTAGTTGATTTTTACGCGATTTTATGTTCTACTTCATCCATAACTCAAAGATTTGACTAAAAAAGATAACAATTAGATAATTGTTGTATACATTATAAACTTGAGATAAATGTTTAGATTTAGATTGAGAGAATTAAATCTTGTAAATACAATTTTAGTTTTTTGGTATAATAAATTCTCCCCATCTTTCACAAAAAAAATTGGTTGTTGTGTGATCAATTATTTTCATATTGTCAATATTCTTTCATCTTTAATTATTTGGCCAAATTCATAACAAGTAGTATTAGAGCATTTATGATATCTTGTTTGATTATCAACACACACATTTCATCAACTCATATCAAAATCTATTAAAAATATGATTTAATCCCCACCAAACAGTGTCTAAGTTGATTGAACATGTTTTTTTTATCCACACATTTCGTATAATTGGCAATTGCTATACTTAACTCCATGTAATATATAAAACTCACAACTTCTAAGTACTTAAAATAGTACTAAGCCACTGTTTGACCTCATTTATTTTTTCTCAATTTCATTTTCAACAATATATTAACGACAACATTTATCAATTTTTCAATCACTCATATCAATTTTATCCAAACCAAACATGGGGCTAAACATACTTTATCCTATGTTTGACACCTATTTTTTTTTTTTTTATTCTCATTCTCGTTTTTTTTTCTTTTTTCGTTTTAACCACGCATTCTCCAAATAAAATAATATTACACACAAATCTAAAACTTTTCATCACTTTTTACCACACATTCTCACATCAATCACTATCCCAAAATTTCTATTCTCATAAAAATGAGATTCAAAATCACCATACATTCTCACATCAATCACTATCCCACAATTTCTATTCTCATAAAAATGAGATTCAAACACAAGCTTAAAGTTCAGTGACCAATGTAAAACATATTCTATTGTTAGATAATAATTTAGAAAAGTATAGGGACTAAATTGAAATCCTTCTATAAGATCAGTGACCAATCAAATAACAAGTGACAACCAAACATGGACCTTCTCCTCCATCTGCTCTTCAATACATTCATTCATTCAATCAGTGCTTATACTGGTACATGTAAAGTTGGTAAATCATCCAATTTTTTCTATTGTCCTCGTTCTCTGTTCATCCGGCCATGAGAGAAGAGAATTGACGCCAGACTGAAAAATCTGCTGTTTTCTACTGACCCAATACTTCAATGGGTGCTATTAAGGTAGCGGTCGCCGATGGGGTGCTGACTTTTTTGTGGGTTTTTTCCGCATCGACCTTGGGCGCACTCACTTTTGTCGTGGCTTCTGCTCTCGGAGTAGCCCAAGGCCTACCCACTCTTTTCATCACCACTGTTCTCGTCTTTATCCTCTTGTTCTTGTTCGGCATCATCGGCGATGTGTTGGGCGGGGCTACCTTCAATCCCACTGCCATCGCCGCCTTCTATGCCGCTGGTATTGGAGGCGCCGATTCTCTCGTCTCTGCTGCCCTCCGATTTCCTACCCAGGCATGACTTGCTTGCTCTTCATTTTCATATTAGTCAGATATTAAGCATAGTATGTAATCATCCGGCTTGCTTGATTCAAACGTAGATTAATATGTGGAAATTGTCAATTGATAATATGTTTGTGAACATCTAGATTGCTGATGGCTGGACTAGATATAATGAAATTCGAGATAGAAAAAAATGAACTTCCGACTTGGTAGAAAAATTCACATATTTTAACTGAACGACCACATTACAACAAAGGGCAAACTTGAATAATGAGTTTGCAGAAAACAAAGTTCAGTGACTAATGCAAAGCTTTGCCATAAGTTAAGTATATGTTATGCAAGGAATGAGAATGGTAAAGTTGTTTTTTGTATCCTTGACAGGCAGCGGGTGCAGTAGGTGGTGCTCTTGCAATTATGGAGGTTATGCCAATGCAATACAAACACATGCTTGGGGGTCCTTCTTTGAAGGTTGACTTGCACACTGGAGCCATTGCTGAGGGAGTTTTGACGTTCACAATCACTTTTGCCGTCCTTCTCATCGTCCTTAGGGGTCCAAGCAACCCACTTGCGAAGAATTGGTTGCTTGCCATGTCAACTGTTTCGCTAGTTGTTGCCGGTTCAAGTTATACTGGACCTTCTATGAATCCTGCCAATGTAAGTGGTGCATCTCTATTCTGTTCTTTCGCTAGATTCTGCAACTATACGATGATATATCTGTGATTATTGTAGAATACCTAAATCCTTTAAAATTGCTGACTAATCAAAATTAAAGAAACAAAATAACATGAGGTGAGAGTTTCTCCTTCCTATAGCACATAAGGAAAACATATCTGCCGAACCTTTCGTCTTTAACTTTTTTATTTCATATCCCAAAAGCCAACTTAGAATATAGTAGTTACTTTTCCCATTGATGGTACATGATTGTGTCTCTTTTGAAATCAAAATGTTTAGATTGGTAATGTGATTGAGCTTTGACATTAATGTGATTTGGCCACCATATTTACATTTACGGGGTCCACTCATCCCATAATTATTCTCCTGTTATGGGATGTCAAATTATTGAGATCCTCAACTACCAGGTTTCTTTATTTTCCTCTATGCACCAAACTGTAAGTGATCCTCAAATGCCCCAAATTAGGATCTCGCAGCAAGCAGCAATACTTTCCTTTACACTGACCTTAAAGTAGGTTTTGGAAGTTCCATCTTTCATTAACTTCTGATCTCTTTCGACATGATTGGATTTTTCTTCTTCCTAGTTGCTTGCCATGTCAACTGTTTCGCTAGTTGTTGCCGGTTCAAGTTATACTGGACCTTCTATGAATCCTGCCAATGTAAGTGGTGCATCTCTATTCTGTTCTTTCGCTAGATTCTGCAACTATACGATGATATATCTATGATTATTGTAGAATACCTAAATCCTTTAAAATTGCTGACTAATCAAAATTAAAGAAACAAAATGACATGAGGTGAGAGTTTCTCCTTCCTTAGCACATAAGGAAAACATATCTGCCGAACCTTTCGTCTTTAACTTTTTTATTTCATATACCAAAAGCCAACTTAGAATATAGTAGTTACTTTTCCCATTGATGGTACATGATTGTGTCTCTTTTGAAAACAAAATGTTTAGATTGGTAATGTGATTGAACTTTGACATTAATGTGATTTGGCCACCATATTTACATTTACGGGGTCCACTCATCCCATAATTATTCTCCTGTTCTGGGATGTCAAATTATTGAGATCCTCAACTACCAGGTTTCTTTATTTTCCTCTATGCACCAAACTGTAAGTGATCCTCAAATGCCCCAAATTAGGATCTCGCAGCAAGCAGTAATACTTTCCTTTACACTGACCTTAAAGTAGGTTTTGGAAGTTCCATCTTTCATTAACTTCTGATCTCTTTCCACATGATTGGATTTTTCTTCTTCCTTTGGAAGAACCAATCATTTTCTTATTAACTTTCCAATTCAAAGAGTATATCTTTAAATTTGCTCCTTTTTCTTCAAACTACTGAATCATGTATGCCTTCAAACTAATGAATGGGGCACAGTCTGTTACAAAGCCAAATAATTAATTTAGATTCATGTTTAGCTTACTAATTTGCTGATCTCAACTTCTCTTTAGTTACATATGTAAATCGCTAAGCTCAAATCGTGAACTAGAAAAAGTGCAGAGAACTTTTGAAGCATAACTTTTCACATTTTTAAGAAGTAATTAAGTAGTCAAATTTGTTCTCTAGATGTTGGCTATATTAAAAAAAATTTAGGTAGAGTTTTAGGACATTATAAGAGTTCTGATCTGTAACTGCGGTCAAATCGTTCTTTCTGTGTATGTTTTCTTGAATCTGGAAAGTCAAAGTCGTTCTTTGAAGTCTTACATTTGCATTTTGTTTCTTGATTCTCTTCTTCCCTAAACTGACTTATCTATCTTCAAAATTGTTAGAAGATATTTTGCTAAGTGATAGTTTCGAGCATGTGCAGTTAGACGTTTCTTAGTGTAGAATACTACTGATTTTTTTGCCGATCAATTAAGTTGCCAAACATAGTTTTCAGATTCTAGTTTTGATATTTCTAATGTGTCTTGCATGGGACAACTTAGCCTCACAGAGAGAATCTACAACCCTCGAGTTCAAATTGCATGTAGTTGCATAGATACTACGGAAAGGATTGTCTGCTTTAGTCTAGTTTCTTATAACGAGTGTGCTAATATCAGAACATCTTGTGTAATTCTTTCTTTCTTAATTTTTTGTTATTTTTATTTGCTATTTCTCGCGAAGCTTGTGTTATAACTGGCTGTCTATCGTGTCTAATATCATTGCAGGCATTCGGGTGGGCGTATGTACATAATAAGCACAATACATGGGAGCAATTCTATGTTTACTGGATCTGTCCCTTTGTAGGAGCAATATTGGCTGCGTGGATATTCCGCTTTCTATTCCCGCCCCCAACAAAGCAGCACAAGGCGAAGAAAGCCCGAGTGCGTGAAGAAGTAATTATCAGTTAAAGCTCGTGGACGGTATATTTGGAATTAAGAGTATCAGCTTTTTAAGATTGTTGTTAAAAGACGATATCTTTCGAGTAGGGATTCCTTCTCAACAAGTTGAACTAATAGGTTGGAGTAGGCCAAGCCTTGTAAACATCATATCATTTGCCCCTTATGAAATTGATGTGGGATTCTCTTTGCACTTTCTCAACATATACAATTGGAGAATTTCGTCATATATGTTACGATGATTCAACATTTTATCAAGGTCAAAATATAACACTAATTTTAAAAAGTCTCATTGAAAATGCTTTATTTATAGGTCAAATGTATTGTATGACGTTATTAAAAATTAAAATTATTGTCAACCTTTTCAATTCTATCCTCGTTGCCAATCCTAAGTGTCTCTAATCCCTTTTCTTATTTTAATTTCCCCATCCTGTCTTCCAAGATTCCTTTCAATCTCTACATTGTGAGTTTGAGAGGAATTCAAGAGTCTGTTAAGTTCTTAAATAGTAACTCAAGATTTTCTCAAGTGGTTGGTTTGACTATTAGATTGTGTGTTGAGTTGCAAGGAGGAAAGAGGAATGAGGGGTCATTTTTGACGTTTGAACACATATTTCTTCTTGAAAACGAAAAAAATATCAAGGTGTAATGTGTTGACGTGTCAAAAATGTATTGATATCTTCCTATTTGTTAAGACGGTGATATGTCGAGATGTTAAATATGTACTTAGATAAGAGGGAAGCGAGAAGGGAATGTAGCATGAAAATAGGTTTGAAATGACACGATAAAAATTTGATGAAGATCCTCGATAAAAATAAAAACATATGGTGAGTCTTTTCGTTTGAGTAAATATGATGCGAAAAAGAGGTCATTTTGAAAAATATCATGAATTTTGTAGTCAAGGCTTTTTTAATTTTCCTCTCCAAGTTGGTCCTTGGTAAACCAATTATGGTCTGAAAGGACTATAATTTTTCAAAATTAAACAAACAAGCTATTTTATATTTATTTTCAAAATCGAGCCTGAGGTTTTAAGGTTTAAGGTTCCCCTTTTCAAAACCCCATTGTCGCGCCCGGTAATTGCTACACGCCTACACCACTCCTCTCCGCCACTTCCGCCGCACGCTACCGCGACAATTCTTTTGGTATTTGAAGATCGATATTTTCTGTTTACCCGTTCTTTCTTCGTTTTTATTTTAATTTATGTAGTGTGTGTTTGCATCAATTAACATTTTACTTCAGAATTGAAGGATAAATCAACCGGCGTTCTTTATTGTAGGGCTATGAGACTCGTTCGGAGTATGTTCTGGTCTCCCAACGTCCGCCACTATCGTCAATTTCGACGGCATATTGCAAATCCCCGTCAAGGTATAATTATATTTATGCACTTAAAAAAAAAAAAATGTCTGTTGATTTGTTAATTGAAAAATTATCTGAAAATAAATCTACAACTGCATTATTTTTTAGTTAAGTTGAATGTACTATCAACTTGGAGCTGGAACTGATTTTTTGATACCATAAGGCGTGTAAATAATTTATTGGCTAGAAAATCATTGTGCATGGGCGATCTAATGTGTATTCTCTCAATTTATAATAAACTGGATAGTTAAACTAGCATTACATCTTGTAATAGAGATAATTCCTCCACGAGTGATTTGCATAATAATTTATTGAGTACTTCCACATGTGAATCATGATGCGACTAAACCCCGTCATTGTTTAGCTGCTCTTGTGCATTAATGGATAAGAAACTTAATAGTTCATCTTTGATGTGAATCTCTATGTTCTTTTTCTTTTTTTCCCTTGCTGGTAGATATCCTATCCTTTAACATGATTGTAATTATAATAATTTCTTGTTTCCAATCCTATCTAAGTGTTAAAATGTATGCAAGTCACTTTGTTTTTCAAATGTATTTCCACGAGGAACTGGCGTGTGCTGGTTAAAGGTAAATGTTATAGAAATTTTTACGTGTCAGAAATATTAAAAATTTCAGAAAACTAAGATGTTGACTCATGCTTATATATTTCTCATATTTATTACAATAAAGTTTCTGCCCAGTTTTTTGTGATTGGAGATTAGATGCCAAATATGTCCCTTACTCCATTTCAGCTATACATGACAATGATTTTGCATTATATATATATAATTTTTTTTTTTTTCTGTGTGTGCATGATCTCTTTAACTTTAGAAAAGCACTGAATCTTATGAAATTTCTTGTGAAGAAATAATTTGGTGTTTTGTTATTCTAATAATGTATCTATCTGGGTGCATCAGTGTACATTGAGACATCCAGTATTGGGCATAGATCTATTATAAAGTGGCGTGGAAGATTATTTTCTGCTTCTGTTCCTTCTGATACAACCGAAGTCAAAAAATCTCGTAAAAAGGTCTCAAAGGATGAACGTAGAGCCATGGTGGAAAGTTTTGTTAACAAGTATCTTTCTTTTACCCTTGCTTTCTTTTCAGTTGCAAGCTTATGTTGACATTGTTTTCTGCAAATGCTGAATATGAATACATCGGAATGTGTTCTTTCATTGTTTATGTAGAGTATCTCTTGTATTTCTTTGGACCTCTTATGATCAGTTTAAAGAGATGCTGATGCTTGATGCTAAATGGAATCTCAGTATTTTATTTTGTTCTCAACTGACAGAACAGTGTGTAACCACGTCTTACTTTCAAAAAATGGTCTTTTGCATCAATATAGTTGCTGAATTGTTTGCCAAATTTACAATAAATATGCCTTGAAATTATCAGAGTTTTGTACTTGGTTATTGCTCTCTCAGAAATCATATTAGTCAAAGATGTCAATCAAGTGCTATTCTTGCCTTGCTGAACATGCATACCCAATGAAGGGGGTAGCCATACTCCTGTATTGCAGTAAGTTTGCAATTGTGTGATTTTACGATCATTACTTATGTTTATTAGACTTCTCGCAAATCATTTAGAAATGTAGCGGCGCGTGTGAGAACTAATTTGGTATGGTTATTGAGTTCTTTTATTATGTTATTGATGATATTTCTATATGAGAGTTGTAATATATAAGTTAATATGTTCTACTGGTTGGCAGGTATAAAGCCATGAATGCAGGGAAGTTCCCAACTGCCTTTAAGGCTATGAAAGAGGCTGGTGGCTCTTACTATATTATCAGGCAGATCCTTCAGGAGCTGGAATACAACTCTAAAATGTCATCCATGGGCACAAAAGATTTAAGTTCAGTGGGAAATTATAGCATGAAGAAGAATGATATGTCAACTGAAGAGTTGTCGAGCAGTTCTTCCACTGATGCTGCACAAGTTTCAGGAAATGTATCTACATTCGATGCAAATATTAGTGAAGACGGTCAAATCTATACCGAGAATTCGCTGGAGAATCAAAATTCCAACTATGTTGCTACTAAACCTCATCGAGGAGTAGGAGAAGTTGACAAAATTTTGCATTCACATCCTGAGAAACCAGAGGATTATGTGAAAGAAGAAACAGGATCTGATGATACGCTGAAATTTGATGGTCTGAAGCCCAAAGCTCAGAAAGGGAAGTCATCAAGGTAATTCTCATTATTTCTAGCTTATAATGTGACATGTTATGTCGATGTGTTATAAAATTTGGATTAATTATCAGGTGCCCTGTCAGCAATGGCTCAGACTACTTTATATTGTGATGTTTATTGTATTTGAACTATACCCTAAACTTGGAATAGGTATGCTATGACACAGGCACCTGGTGGAATTTGCCATCTGTCATTCTTTTTCCTCAAGGCATGCTGAAATCTGTGTGTGTATATGCATGTACTTATATAGAATAGGGTTCCAGAGGGAGTATCCGATCCATTATATTACGAAAATTACTATATACTTTTACATGGAAATTCGTATTTTCCATGATTTGCTAAAAATTCCTCATTGTTTTTTACCTAGGGAATTGTACAAAGAGCCAAGTAAAGATGCAGAACCTGAAGGAAAATCATCAGTTTGGGAAAATTTGAAGTCTCTTGCAAATGGATTTCTGGGTATATGGAGGAAACGTTAGTACTTTTTTGCAGATGATCGTTGAAGATTTGAAGTTGTGTTGTATTAAAACTGCCAACTGGGCTTTTTCATGCTCAACGCTTGCACTCATTAACGCATTCCCATGTGCATTGTGATGCAAGTAAGGGTTATCAATATCGAAGAAGAAACTGGCCTGCAGAATGATTATGTAGGTAAGCATTAACCTCAAATTCTATGTAAATGACAATTGATCCGAAGCCTGGATGATTTGACGAAGATATTTGTGACTTAGATTTATGTAGAGAGAATCTTAGTTTTCATAATGTATTTGATAGCATTGAAGGTAGTTATGGTGGCATTGGAAGTAGAAGCACTGACCTTGAATTGTACAGGAAATGCTCAAAAAATTTCTGAAGTTCGTGCAATTGGCGAAATTTGATGCTACTCAGCAAACGATTAAAGAACAAAAAAGTAGAAAATATTGGCTGTTAAGCAAATGTATATCAAATTTCATGTTCAAAGATATGTTTACAAAGAAACTTCTTACACTCGCAACAATCAGGAAATATAAGTTATAACCTCTCAAATCCACAATCACAAAAATTTTCAACTACCTTCCAATGTTGTTTCCACAGCAGCAGCCACAGTACTGCTAGCAGAAATCGTGTCAACAACGGGGCCACTGGCAACCACCTCAGTATTGTCCACGCTAGTTGGTGTTGGGGAATTTGATCCACCCAGAACCCCTTCATCCACTCGTTTAGTTCTATTCAATGCATTGCAGTGAGGACAATAGTAAGTTATGTACGGAAAGTCCTCTTTCCTCGCAAGCCCTGCAAACATGAAAAGAGAACATGCATGACCTGTGAAATCCTACATCAAAATGCTACTCCAAACAAATAACTAATTATTGTTTTACCATTATGCATATGGCAGATTCCACATATAAGTGCATAAGATTGTGCGGGGTCCTCCCCAACAAGCAATGCAGCGATTCGAGCAAGCCATCCCCCATCTTGTGAAATTCCACCTGTTTGAGGGCGATGTTCAACAACCAATTGATGTTGCTGAGAAATATCATCGAGGCCGCCCTCAAGCTCCATTTTATTAAGCATGCCTTCTTCAGGATGGTACATGGATGCAGCCTCTGGGACTTCAAATTTAGAGTTAGATGCCTTCCTGTTACGAAGTCCGGTAGTCCTTGCAACTTCCACATCATTGCTCTTTCCAGAAGGGGCATCCATCTTATTCTCTTCCCCCACATATACTTTCAGACCCGAATCAGCACCCAACTTGGATGCAAGTACACTTGCAGCGGCTGCCTTGGCTGCTGGGTCAGGGTCGTACCTCTGCACTGAAGACTCAATATAAGGATCTAATCTAGTACATTCCAAATCAACTATAAGAGGAATGGCACGTTGGTTATAATGCTTAAATATGTTTTAAAATAAATAATTATTTTATTAGTCAACGATAAAAATGCTTACAGTAAGGTAAGAGTTACTTTTAAAAAATAACCTTTTCTAATTAGAAATAAGAAAAAAGTTATCCAAACATATTTAAAGATAAGAAATATGTTTAGAGATAACTGTAGTACTATTATTAAGCTTAGCCAAACATGCTCAACTGAGAGAAATAAACCATATTTCTAGCCTGAATATTTTGCAACCACTTGCACTGCTAGCTTGGTGCGAACTCCATGCATGAAGAATAAATGAATCAATAAATGCAAAAATGCAGTAGCTTGCAGTTATCACCTGTATAAGCTGTTGGGTAGAGTAGTAATTTGTCTTCTCTTTGAGTTCATCTATTTTTGCTTGCCTCTCGGTCCGAAGCTTTTCCAAAGTCTTATGGTCCTTCCGATCACCTAAGAAATCGTGTGCGAAAATGGGAAATAATTTAACACCACTTATCTTACCTAAGATAAAAAAGACAAGTGGCAAGCTTCCTTAAAGAAGTGCACTCGTGCAAAAGTATGTATGTAAGATCCTTTCAGAACATTTATAGATTCATTAAAAATTAAAGTTACTCAATTTCTAAGTACCTTTTGCAGCACAAACAAGTACCTAAAGGTCACAAAACCTTAGCGTTGAGCCAACACCCACAATCATATATGAGAAGGTATTGAATGGAATATTTCAAAATCAGTAAATAAAGTTATCCTAATGATCCAATAGACCCAGAAATATCCACTTATCTCAACCTATTAACTCAGTTACATCAGATCCTAGTTCAAGAATACAAATTCCCATATTTTGATCTCCGATAAAACATGAATTCCAAAATGAGGTCATGTAATGACAACCAATATAACTATATCACTGCAAGCAAAGGTTGTTAACTCTTTTAGGTCTGATTAATGTAAGAATGGTGTTGATTCATCCGTGGACATATTTCACATAATACTCCGTTCTATTCATATTGCAAAAAGTTAGCCTTTTCATTATGAACTGAAATTGATTAACCTATCAATCTTAGCATTTAAATTTATTTCTATGAAAAAGCAGTAAAGCATTATTACATGCATTAAAGGCAACCCAACATGGACAAATACATTAAAAAGCAAAAAAATAGAAAAAAAAATAAAAAATTTAATATGGTATAGGTAGAAAAAACTAAAGCTCACTAATGAGGTTCATAATAAGTGCAGAAATAGACCGGCTGGAATGCTTACACATTAAAACTCACTAATGAGGTTCATTACAAGTGTAGAAATAGACTGGCTGGAATACTTACACATTCTTGTGAAGCTTCCTACTGCTGAATAAGAAATGAAAGATAATGCTGGCAGAAGAAACATAGGCAAGACTCGCAATGCTCTCATTTTCCAGTTCAAGTCTAATGATCTTGTAGTCATGATAGCATAACCCACTGCAATTAACTGAAAATAAAAAATTATGATAACCTCATACTAAGCCACAACACTCAACAGAAACAAATTACATTATGCTAGCACGGGAACAAACATAAATGCTTTACTTTCCAACACAAACATTAAGGATCATAGTATAAATCCTTAATTCATATATTTTGGTAACAAATGAACCAAATTTGCACGGTAATTCATTATAAAAAGTTGTGAATATATAGCATGTTCATAAAATATAGAATCTTCAATAAGAAAAAGACTTGTAAAAATGCTATTCATGCAAAGGCATATTGCTGATAATAATACCATTTTGCCCAATACACTTCTGGGGCAGTTAGTATCAATACGGGAAACTGTACTGCATTCTTATACTATTCCTTTACACAATCAAATATGAGCAAGATTAAATCGATAAAATAGAATAAAGTTTCAAGCTTAGGCCTTCTCACCAGTGTCAGGACCGAACCCAACTAAGAAGCAATTATGCATTGTCATATAGCATCCATCACAGTTTGTCAATCGGGTAGTAGTCAATATTCTATTACCTTACAGTTATACATTATCGTTAGACAAGCATCACTGAAGGAGAGTGCTCCTCAAGTAGAGAGGCATTGCCTTGTTAAGTTGCCCAAGTTTCTTCATCCTTGCACTTGTGTTTAGCCAGGTTAGTATCAACTTCATCTCTTGCAGCCAGTAAGACCCTCTGAGTGACCCCATAAGGCTTCAGTTTTTTTTTTCTTTCCATTTTTTGTATTTCTAGTACCAGTGCTTCCACAACAAGCTTAGGAATAAATGGTTAATATCAAATTCATGTCTTGCAGCCACTAAAACCCTCTCAGTGACTCCACAAGTCTTCAGCTTTCTTTCTTTCAATTTCCAATACCAGTTCTTCCCAAAAAAGCTTAGGAATATATGAGAAAGAAAGTCTCCGTCTCAACCCTCTCATGCCAGAGAAACATCAAAATGGGAGGCCATTCAATGACATAGCGAATTTGACAAGATTCCATATCCGGTCCATTTAACACATGAAATAACTAAATACGAGCACTAAATTGCAGTTTGAGGCACGGTGAAGTACGCATAAGAATGTGCATTTTCAGGACAAATTTTCTGTTAGCATGATTTCACTCACTAGAATCAAAGTTGTAGACTTGTAGTCATGACACATGGATGATGACAGAGATTACAGAGCTGTCAACATACCTGATTAAAGACATTTTTCGTAATAATAGAAGGGGCTCCACACTTAGATTCTTGCACCTTTATAGTAGGGAATGAACACCACCCTAAGAGGCAAGCTGCATTTCGCATCTAGTGTTCTCTTCGCCAGTATTTTTTATCTTGTATACATCATTTAATCAATCAAATTATATTATATCAATACTCAAAAGGCGGTCTCGCACCTTAGGTTTTTTCTTTTGTTTATATTTTTCGAAAACCTCGCACCTTCATTTTTAAAAGATACTACTATCTCTCCTTGATTGTTCCCACTTAACTGCCAAGGCAAGATCGCATATTTCTTACAGTGAAATGACAAGGAAGATTTTATCTACCAGATTCCCATGTTTTGAATCAACATACTCATTTGGTGATGACACTGCAAGTCCAGAAATGCTGGAGACAACCCAGAATGTGAACAGTAAAAAATAACCTTACATGAGATAAAATCATGTACTAGGACCTTTCAAGAAACTTGCTTGAGTGGAGACTTTACCTCTGAATCTCATTTTAATGAGATTATTCAGCCTTTCTACACTTTGCTACAGGAACATAACCATCAAAAAATTGTAAATGTAGAACAACTTCGTCAGACACAGATAAATATCAACTTTGCCGTTGGAAGCATGGGGACGCTGTTACCCTCCTTTTACAAGTCAAAATTACATTACTACCACCACACCAACTTAAAGGAATTGCCATGTGGAAAAATGTAATGAAGGGGTAAAATTGGAAATCAATAACTTTTTTGGACATATAAGGTGGATGCAGAAGTCAAAATCACCCCGATTTTGGTCACCAATTCACACTTTATTCAAACACAGAGGGCCCACTTATTTTGAAACTGCAAATGCAAAATGTGAATTCATGGGGGCCAAACGGACACTTTGTTAGCATCCACTGTTCAGGCAGCATGGGTTTCTCAACTCAACATATACATGGACTTAAATTGGTGATCATAGCAATATAAAGTGGTATCCTATACGATGATTCTTTTCTTAAGAATTGTAAAATTTATGTCCAAAATTCCAATTTGATGCATGCATAGGGCTACATCTAGTAAGGCCAAAAGTAAGGGAACAAAAAGTTCTGCTCCCACCTTCATGAAGTAGAATAACTAATATAAATGACCTCAAAGTCTTTCCAAATGAGAATCTTTAAAGCAAAAGGAAACTAGCTCTTTCCTTGAAAAAGGAAATTGTGCAACTAAAAAAAAGAAAGTTGCAATGTCCTCTAAATCATCAAGTCAGTTAGGCATATATTAATACTCTTCTCTTTATCAGCCAGACATTTTGAGTTTTTCGAAGGGCAGTATCCTCCATCTTATCAAGTGATATTTTCATCACCAAGCGAAGTCAAAGCAGCTTGTAAGTTAACAAAGTTTCAGGCTTGTTCCATTCGTCAATTGATTTATAACACCAGAGTGATATTGAGTAGGAAATTACAAAGACTTTTTAAGAGTAATAATGATTTAAATATGCATGATCCCAGTGAGAAAGTTAAAAGACAGATAGCTAGTATACACTCATTATTGCATAGAAGCTGAATCATATGTTTCATGAAGTTCTTATTCATCCAGAAAATAAGTGCAACTAAATTCATTTACATAAAACCATGTGCTTACCATTCAGAATGTATTAAATGTTGTTCTTCTATAAATTACTAACAAACAGATATAATTTCATAACACCTCCTTTTAGAAATAATAATAAAGAAAAGATGACTGTAATTATACATTTTTATTTGATAATTGGTCTTCTACTTGTTGTCTATTATTTCTTCCATCCAAAAAACATCAATTCTCCATTTCTAAAAGAAACACCATGTCTATGACATCAAACATTTTGGCAATTTTTTTCCTGAGTATAAGAGGGTCATATTTAATGCATATCTATGAATAACCGTGTAACAAAGAATCATATAGGAAAGGCATTTTTACCAGCTTATTTGTAGCAATGACGATACAGCATCATGAAGATGCAATAAGTGGCAGCCTCAAAAGAAATGGGGGCAATTTGATAAAATTTCAAATTTGAAGGAAAAAAAAAGGCTTTTATACGATACAAGAAGGAAGAGATCGAGTGCATGAAGCATCATTTAAACTGCAGAATCATAAGTCTTCATGAATGAAGAGGAGAAAAAAACATGCGGGTGGCTGCCTTACATGAATAAAGGAGCAGATGAGGCTGATGAAAAAA
>CAIGRN010021383.1:0-10929 GCA_903798345.1 Fraxinus anomala
ATAATTGTGAATCATTAAATATATATTACTCTGTCAATCCACAATCAAAACTGTGTGAGAATGAAGTAACAAAATCCAGTATCGTCTAAAAATAAGTGCAGATTTAAAATTTATAACAATTTTGCTTTATCCAATGATATAAAATAAAACTAGGAGCTCGATAGACCTATGTTATTTCGAAATGTTTGATTCTACAACACGGCAATATATTACATGGATTGCATTTTGGGATATGTTCTTAGATTCAAAATGAATTTAGCTATTACATATAACACAATCATATATACTTCCCATGAAACTTTACAAAGTCAAAAAATAAGAATAGAAACCACTTGTTAAACTCAGGGAGTATGAATTTAAAAAAAATAAAAAACCAAAGCATTATAAATAGAAATCACTTGTAAAAGAATTGGTGTGTGATGATGATTTTGGATTTCTTCAGAGAATTCTAGATAGAGAAGATTAGGAATGAATATGAAGAAACGCAATTTTAGGTATTTGGTGCTAAATTTGTCAAAGTTAATGTTGTGTTTGTTGGATCATATATTAAGCGTGTGCTTATTGGGTCAAATTTTAAGGGCGCATTGTTGGATTTAATGTAGCATCGTAAATAATAGTTGTATTATTTGATTAACTTTTAACATTTCTATTTTACTATAAAAAAACAGTATTTATAGTTAAAAAAAAAGTTTAAAAGTATAATCTAAATATTTATTTAAAAATAGGTATGTGGCATACTTCCTTCTTACGCTAAGTACTGAAAACCAGTGTTTTAAAAAGTTCGAAGCTCGGGCAAAATACCTCGACTAGAAATTCGTGTAAAACGGCTCGCTTCATGCCTGAAACTTTTTTTGCCAATTTCTAAATGGTTGAGTATTTTTTTTCCTTCCTCTTTCATCAAGGCACACTTCATTAGTTTTTTTTTTTCCCGTTAAAAAAATTCTTTATTTGACTTTAGTTTTTTTTTTTTATTTTTTAAAAAAAAACTTTTCATCTGACTTAACTTTAGTTTCAAGTTTTTAAAAAGATTTTATCTGTACAAAAATTAAAAATGACTTTATCTAAATAGTTAAATAAGATTTAAACTATGATGATATCTACATTATGTAATTATGATTTTGAAACTCGTTATTTTGTTACAAATTCCAAAAGTATACATGAAGTTCTACAAATTTATTAAATAGGATTTGTCTAGTTAAAAATTGAAACTACAAAAAATATTCTAATTTGCATTTCGAAAACTTGAAAATTGTATAATGACTAAGCTCCTATTTGGTATACATTAAAATTTTCATTCTTATTCATCTATTTATTTTCAAACACACATTTTTCAATAAAATAATATTTTATATTACATCAATAACTTTTTTTAGCCACACATTCTCCATCAATCTCCTATTTCAAAATACGTTCTTTTAAAATAATGTGACTCAAACACACCCTAATTGTATAAATTCTTAAGTAAATATGGTATTTTATAATTTTAGATATTTGATATGTATTATTTTAATTGTTAAATGATTAAAAATGATTAAAAATTTAAAATTATATTAAAAATAAGAAAACGTTTTTACGCTTAATCCTGACCTAGGCTCGCTTAAACTCTTAAATCTTGAAGTTTAACCACACTTTACATTTTTTAGAACACTACCAAAAACATAACATATTAATATTGGTAAAAAAATAAATTTAATCAAATATTGACATCCACCATAAACTTTCATGACTAGAAAGTTTCTCCGGTCCTTTCTAAATAACAAACATTGTGTAGAATTTCTCTTAGATTTAATCCCATAGCTGATATTAGGTCACCCTAATATTTCCTCCGGGCACTAGGATTAACCTCTTTTGTTGTAATAGAGAGAAACAGCAAAATTCACAAATTTGAAAACACGCGGTAATTCTCTTAGATATAGTGCAATTTTTTAACGGCATTGAGTGGACTATAATAAGATCGGAAAAGTCCATTTCTTCTCTGATATCATGTTGAATTAAGTCATCTAAAAATTGAAGCTTAAACCTTGTATTCAACTCACTGTCATGATTTACAAATGATGCGTGAAAAGACTACCCTGATTTCCGATCAATGCATTCAAAATATAATAAGCATATTATTACACTAATTAATACGTGACTAAGTTGTGGTATATCATTTAATACAAATTGAAATATTACACGACTTTAGTGTTCACTATTCATCATTGTTCTACTTCTTCGAAGACAAAGAAGAGAGGTAAAAATATATCAAAAAAGAGATGAAAAGTAATTAAAAGGAAAGATAAACCGTCAATTGTTTCTTATTGTTCATGGACTCTTGGATTTGAACTTTGTAAAAAGTAAAATTCCATGTCATGCATTATTGGATGTGATGCCATTTTGTCATTTACATTCAATACTTTGGGCAATGATGAAAATGGGCTAAGTCCAAAACTGCTCGAAATGTTTTTAAGTAAAACCATTGTCCAATAACTCAATTTAGGAGCAGGCCCAAAACCCGAGCCCAAGGAATAAATCAAGTGTGTTGCTCTGGACTGTTGGAAGGAGATTAGATCAATGGTGATGGATTAAGTCTATATATACCAGCTGAATCGTCCCTATTTTGTGGTCTTTTCCATTCTCTTCTTTGTTGTGTGCATGAGAGGGCTTCTGGGCATTTCTGCATTCGCGATTTTGCTCATTTTCTACATCCCTGTTCTGTTCTTTGTGAATAGATTAAAAGATATGGTTTTAATCGATTGCTCTTAGTGATACTGTTTTCGTGATTGAGGGGGAGTTTTCGAGTTATAGTTTGATTTGTTCAATCTTGTCCATTGTAGTAGCTGCTTGGGTCTTTTGTGGCTGATTCTAGATTATACAGATGGGTACAATGATTTGTTTCAGAGTCCTTATTGAATTTGATTCTACTTGGTGTAAATCGGTATTTGGTATTCTTGGTGAATATATTACTGCTTCCGCTTGAAATTTAAGGCTCTACACCTTAAATGCATCTTTGTTTAAAATGTCTTATGTTCTTTAGTTTTCATATCAGATTCCAAAGTATTTCACTTATAAGTAAATACATATTCAAAGTAGCTAGACCTCATTCTCTTCTTACGCTTAACCAGTTATAAGAGCATATCCAATACCTATTAGACGTCTTTCTTAGGATAGAATGGTCACTAACATTCCTTTTGCAAAATTTATAAATAGTTTATAAAGACGAATAGTAGAGGGTTCCACGACATATGTGAGTAGTATTTATGAGCGTGAGGTTGAAACTAATTATGACTTAGACTGAATTTATAAATCGTTATAAATTTGTATTCAAATGGAGGCTAAGACTAGATCTTATCCATTTGTAGATGAGTTTCGGTAGCAGCTATGTCTAGAGTGGTTATTCATTTGGGTCCTCTTGAAGACAGGCACCTCATGTATAATATACTAATATGGAGTTAATACCCCAAATAGTCACTGAACTTGTACAAAAATTCTTAGGAGGTCATTGAACTTCAAATTTCCCCTAAGTAGTCACCGAACTTTGTAAATTTTGACCCCATCCATCACCGACCTCAAAATCAAACAATTTTTGATGATGTGTATGTGACGTGACACATGTGTGTACAATATGTTGGCCAAATAAGCAAAATGTGATGAGGTGGACTCTTCCCTCTCAAACCCACCGAATCTGGATACCACCTAACACCTCAAACCACTAATTTCTGGTTGTAACCACCATTTTTCGACCGACTAAACGGTCGGATACCACCATAGACAGTATCACCCCACTCCCCCCAACATCTTCCACAGCACCACCGGTCATAAACCCACCGGAATCAGCGACAAAATCAAGCCAAAATAGAAATTGAATTCACGTTATTTGCAAGTTCCAATCCAAAAATTGGAGCGACTTGAGGGATAATTGATGTAATTGAATTCACACCCAACATCGTTTGGGCCTGCTTTTGGACCAGTTGATGCCAATTTGTAGGTTCAATGAAGTTCGGGGCTGAAATTGAAGGAGACGATTTTGACAAAAATGGAGGCGCGACTGTCGGAGGTTCATGGGCTAGTGCAGATTGATTGGACATTGTTTTGGTTGAGGTGAAGCCATATTTGAGGTCGTCTGTTTGAGAGCTGCCTGACTGTGGTAGTGCACGACCGTGGGTGTAGCCGGAGGTTGGGATTTCAGCCAAGATAACGTGCGTGAGTAGGCTGATTTTGGCTTTATTTTGTGGTTAATTCAGTGGGTTTGTGACTGGTGGTGCAGTGGAAGATGTTGGGGGGAGTGAGGTGACGCCATCTATGATGGTATCCGGCGGTCTAGGCGGCCGGAATTGGTGGTTTGAGGTATTGGCTATGGTGGTATCCTGTTTCCGTCAGTTTGAGAAAGAAGAGTCCACATCATCACATTTTGCTTATTTGGCCAACAAATTGTACACACACGTGCCACATCACT
The DNA here is from genome assembly GCA_903798345.1 of Fraxinus anomala. Lineage (NCBI taxonomy): Eukaryota > Viridiplantae > Streptophyta > Magnoliopsida > Lamiales > Oleaceae > Fraxinus > Fraxinus anomala. The sequence continues at coordinate 4,436 of CAIGRN010021383.1, forward strand.
TACACATCATCAAAAATTGTTTGATTTTGAGGTCGGTGATGGATGGGGTCAAAATTTACAAAGTTCGGTGATTATTTAGGGAAAATTTGAAGTTGAGTGACCTCCTAAGAATCTTTGTACAAGTTCAGTGACTATTTGGGGTATTAACCCCTGATATGCAGGTGAAGTACGTGTTTCGACTTGCACCCAGAACCAAATACGGAGAGGTTCAGTAAGTCTGTTTCCAAGGAACACTAAATGATAATCATTCAGTTTCAGATCCAATAAAATAATGATGGGTAATGGGTATAAAACACACCATTCTTCAGCTTTCTCTTGAGCAGAGTTTTCAGATTTCTCCCGTTTCTGTCTCAAACTCTTTTCTTGATATTCTCTTGGTTCCGCAGTTCATTGATAATCTTATTTTATATCATCAAACTCTTTGTCCTATCTGGCAATAGATTTTTCAAGCACAAATCTTGTGAATAAGTACAGATTTGAACATAGTTTCAATGATGTACACCAACTTCTGATGGGATCACCATCAAATCTTGTTGATGTTACTCCATGTGATGAAGATATGACGGTTGCATGTGACTATTTCGATGGCGTTTATGACTACATTAAGCAGATGCTAATGGAAGAAGACGACTTGGAACATAGGCCTTGCATGTTTCAGGATTGCTCAGCTCTCCAGGCCGCTGAGAAATGCTTCTATGATGCTCTCAGTGAGAAAGACTCGTCCCCTCATGATGGCTTCAGTAAGACTCCAGAACAAACTTCTTATTCTATCCTTACTCAATGGTCCCTCATCGACCCCCAAATCTATCAACAAAGTTTACAAATAGGTGTTCCTTCAAGAGTTACCTATGATTTTAACGTCCTGTTTGACACACTTCGAGTCCAGTTATTAAATCTACTGCTATCAGTGAAAGCCAAGAAATTTACCAGTCCGGGAAAATTGCCAAAGATGTGACCAACTTACTCCAAAATAATTTTGTCAATCATAACCTGCAAGTATTGTCCTTTACTGATGGAGGAAGTTGTGGTCGGGAAGATTCACGAAATAAGGACTCCAAGAGGATGAAAAATCATTCTTGAGAGAATGAGGATTGTGTACAAGGATGTAATAGTAAGATGTTAGCAAGTTATGTCGAAGAGTCCGAGCACTTGGAGAAGTATGATAAGGCATTACTTTGCCCTAACATGAACCCTGGTTTCTATGGTCAGCATTCTGACGATAATGAATCGTCAGAAAACACGTCGAGTTACAGAAAAACGACAGAGGCGAAACGAGGAAGGCCACGGGATAGTAAAAAAAAGGCAACATAAAGGAACTGATTGATTTAAGGAGTCTACTACATCGAAGTGCTCAAGCAGTGGCAAACTATAATACCATGACGGGCCACAAACTTCTAAGGCAAATTAGGCAATACTCTTCTCCTTGTGGCGATGCAACCGAAAGATTGGCACATTACTTTGCTGATGCCCTCGAGGCACGACTTACAGGCACCGGACCATCACTGTACATGGCTTTTTCGACTAGGAAAATCCCGACCGCATATCTACTAAAAGCATATTAGACATATGTCGCAGCATGTCCATTCAAAAGGATGTCCAATATTTTTGCTAACAAGTCAATAGCACGAGAAATAAACGAAGCAACAAGAATTCAAGTAATTGATTTTGGTATTCTGTATGGTTTTCAATGGCCTTGCATAATCCAGGGCATTTCCTTGAAACCGGGGGGAGCTCCAGTACTTCGCATTACAGGAATAGATTTTCCTCAGTCGGGTTTCAGGCCAGCAGAACGAGTTGAGCAGACAGGACGTTGTCTACAGAAATACTGTGAGAGATTTAATGTTCCTTTTGAGTACAATGCCATAGTAAAGAAATGGGATACGATTAGCCTGGAGGATCTCAAGATTGACAGAAATGAAATGCTGGGTGTTAATTGTCTGTACAGGCTAAGACATGTGCCTGATGAATCCGTATGTATAAAAAGTCCACGGGACGCGGTTTTGAACTTGATCAAGAAGATAAATCCTGATCTTTTCGTCCATGGAATCATAAACGGAACTTACAGTGCCCCATTCTTTTCAACACGATTCAAAGCAGCACTATACAATTACTCTTCTTTTTTCGACATGCTTGACGCAACAATTCCCCGGGAAGATCAAGAAAGGTTGCTATATGAAAGAGAGGTGTTTGGACGAGCTGTTATGAATGTAATAGCATGTGAAGGTTTCGAAAGGGTTGACAGACCAGAAACTTACAAGCAATGGCAAGCTCGGAATCAGAAAGCCGGATTCCGACAGCTGCCATTGAACCAGGATATCATGAAAGAAATCAAGGCTAAAGTATGGAGAGGTTACCACAAGGATTTTCCGGTGGATGAAGATAGCCAGTGGATGCTGCAAGGATGGAAAGTTTGAGTTCTTTATGCTCTTTCTTGTTGGAGGCCTCATGAGAATGAAGAAAAAGACAATTTCTATAGGTGCTAAGAATTGGCCACTGATGATTAGCCTATATTGTTTCAAATGTTTTCTGGTTGAGCTATGGTAATTTCCCCTTAGTTTAATCTTATTTTCATGATTTGCAAAAATAAAATAAATTGAACCTTGTGGCGAAGTAGGGACTCAAAAAAGTCGGTGTATAGCATCAATAAAAGTCAAATTAAGGTCAAATGTTTGAGTCAGAGAAGGCGAATAATAATGTGAAGCATACGACTGAACTTAACCAAAACACTGTCAAATTCATGTCTCAAGGTAGAAGATTCAAATATTTGCTGCCAAGTTCAGCCACAAGATACTTGTCCATTTTACAGTCAAATATGTAATCATTAGGCCCCTCAAACAACAGGAAAAACCTATTTCTCCCAGCTCAATGACTGGGAGAAAAACAGGGACGCCCATTTTACAGTCAAATATGCAATCATTAGGCCCCCCCAAAACAACAGGAAAAACCTATTTCTCCCTGCTCAGTGACCGGGTGGCGCCCTCCTATTGGAGGGGGGCTGCCACACTCCAATAGGGGGGCGCCAACTGTTTTCCCCCGAGCCAGGAGAAATAGCGCAGCCCCAAACAACATTTGCCAGTCTTCAATGAATGCATTTTTATAAGAAAAACCAATTGGACCTAAGGTCAAGTAGAAGGAAGAGCCATGGCGTAAGCTATTCTTCCAAATTACGCTTTTTTAGTTAAGATTTGAAATCAAAGAAAATTATTGGGAAGCAGAGGGCCGAAAAAAAAGCACAGAGAACATCATTCTCACTTAATTTGATAAAAAGGAAAAACTGCACGATGAAGATGATGATTGTGTAGAAAATATAGAAGTAATAAACAGTTGGCCAGTAGAGTTGTTTAATGATTATGATGCTGCAAATCTATGATTGAATCCAAGTGTTTTATTGTGATCGATTTCTACATGATCGAAAAATCAACCAAGAAAAAGAAAATGCGCCTGACGGGAAAAATCAAAGAGCTAAGAACGTTGGGAAAGATAAACATGGGTCGAGTTTCTAATATAACAGAGTTAACTTTGATCAAGCAATAGAGGAACAGGCTCAGTACGTTTCAATTCAATAGATTGGCAAGGTTAAATACTGTTATGTATACAAATGCTGAAATGCAATTGTACCAATAAGTAACACGCGTGCATGTAAAGATATCCCATCAAGCATCACAAAAATTCCGAAGGTGAAGAGTGTGAATCAGTAAAACAATTAAGCAAGTTGATACAAAGTGACAAATACTAATACAACATTAGTGCACATAAGGTATACGAAGGAATGCCATTAGTTTAGAAAATAGAAGCATTTAGAGACAAATAAATGATGTAAAGAATCGCCTATAGCGCTCCTTTCTTTTTGTTTTGATACTTGTGAGGTCGAAGAACATTCCAGTCCAGCTTTTCATGCTTGGTTTTCTTGTGAGAATTATGACTGCCATTTGTAGATGATTGTTGATTGGCTCGAAAATTTTTCTGCGACTTATTTGGATATGTTGTGCCAGAGACAACATTGCCTTGCTTCCTTTTAAGATCTCCATTTTCATCATATCTCAAACTATCTGGTTCAGAAATGTCTAACCCGCCTTGTACATTCCCATTTTCTCTGTAAACAAAGGGCCGGGGTGGGGGTGTGTGAATGATAGGTCAAGGAAGCCATAAATTCTTGGGCCATACTTCTTGCACAAGTCATGCTCAATGTATAATCAAGCAAAGATGCATTCTAATTTCTTTTCATGGATAATACACGCCAAAAGGGCTTTCGAGTAGATCTAGACAATACAAAACAAACTCAACAGGGTCCCATGCAGTTTGAATAGAAGCAATGGGCTTTAATTTCAACTCAAGTCCAAGTACAGTAAGAATCGAAAAGAAAACTCAATTATCTCATGGTTAATTTAATTGTTCTCCCAAAGTTGTGACCTCCTGACTGTCAATTTTGAGTGATAGTAAAAAACAGCTTTATTATTAATTGCAGATGTTTATGGGAAGGAAATGAAGTTCGATTAGTGTTCATTTTCCTATAACCATTACAATGTGAAAAAATAAGATAAAAGGAAAGCAGGTTGAAGCAAATAACTAAAAATTGGCATGCTAAGCAACAGAAGGTGGCACCTTCTCATGTGACGCGTGTCTAGTTTGGAGGAAGATCCTAAAAATCAGGTCAGATCTAAGTATTATCCTTTGCAAATAAGTCAATAGCAAATTAAATTTTGTACTATTGATGCAAAACAGGAAAGATAAAGAGAAAAACAAATAGAAGGAAGAGAGAGAAAAACAAAAAGAGAACAAGAATTGGGAGAGAAATCTAGAGTAAATCAATTTCACTTAATATTACCAATAATTGTCTATATTTTGAAATCCAAAAATTGTTCGATTATAAATAATAACTACTATTACAAGAAAATAAATCATAACATACTTCTACATTTACGCATAGACTAAGGGCATGTTTTTGACAATTCTCCAATGGAATCTTCATCAATTGTTACATACAGTGTAACTAGGGACTAACAGTGTAACCCCATAGAAAATGAGCTCGCTTGAAAGCTTGCTAAAATAAGCCCATGTTTGAGCCCCAAAACTCATTTTTTTCTCAAACTCATTTTCAACCACACATTCTTTCAATAATATAATATTACATGTAAACCCAAAACTTTTTCTTACTTTTTAACCACACATTCTTCAAAATAACTATTACAAAATCTATTTTTTCAAAAAATGGGCTCAAACAAACCCTAAGTAATAATAAGCATCAATTTAGAAAAGTATCAAGTAAATATCTCGTGAAATAGAAATTTTCACGAGTTCATGTCATCCATCTTTAATCTTAAGTGACAGTAAAAAAACAATTTTTGCAAATTTTGTCCACCAAAAAACAAAGTTTAGGACACGATAAGCTCTTATATTCAATATCTAAATATCGCGTCAATAATGATCAAAAAGTAAGGGAATTAAACCTGGTAGATATTGTTCCACTTTGTTGGCCAGAATTCGTAGTAGAGGCGTCTGGTTGATGACCTTCATTGAGTTTCTACCAAAACAAACTTATGGTGTAAGATGGCCAAAAATCAAATTATAAGAGTAATTAAATATTATGCTACCTCTTATACTCACATCAATAGAAGGGTTAAAACATAGAAACGACATCCGACCTCTTGTTGCTACAGGATGGGGATCCCCTTCCACAATAACAACACTGCATTTGAACATAAAGTGGAAAAAATAAAATAAAATAGAGAACTCTAGTATTATAAAGAAAAGAACGTGGTTATAAAATGAGAATGGTAATCTTTATATTTTAATATAGCACTTGATTCAGGACATACAAAAACAAAAATAATTAGACAAGGACATGTGATCCCAGAGGAGACTACTTGTATATCTACTGAAAGCTGATTTCTGAGTACGGTAATGAATGCTAGGCAGATAGAAAGTGGAAGTGCAGGTGAAACTTTCCTCATTCCTCACAAAGTGGAGGCTTTAGGCAAAGGACTAAAAATATTAAATATAGCCTAAACCATAATTTTTAATAAAGAGGCCAGAAGCTCTAAACACTTCATATTTCAAATATCTCCTTGAGGAAAAAAGAGCAAACACTTGTAGTTACAATAATGATTTGTAAATCATTATCAATAAAATCTTATTTACATTTTAAGTTGGCTTGAATTTTGTTCATACAATTTTCGACGTCAACAAATGGTAACTACTAAACGCAAACAAAAATAATACAAGAAAAATAAGAAAAAATAATGGTAACTACTAAACACGCTAAATCTCTCTCCTCCTTTCCCTTCCATCTCCTCTTTCTGTACTGAACAAGGTATAACATAAGAAAAATAATTTTCTCCCTCTTCCATTAATTCTCTTTATCCTTTCCTTTCCCTTCCCTTCCCTTCCCCTCCCCTCCCCTCCCCACTCTCGTCTCTTGTAACAAAAAAGGTACCTCAAAACTTATTTACTTTCTGGCTTAGAAAAAAACGCATATACTTATCCTAACGTAAATG
>CAIGRN010021387.1:0-10756 GCA_903798345.1 Fraxinus anomala
ATGCTTAGATTAACTTATTTTTATTGATGTAAAACTTGATACTATTTGTGCACATGAATTGAGTTTAGTATTATGAAGTAATGAGTTGATTTATATGTTTGATGTGTTGAAATATACAACTTAGATGTTAAATCTAGAATTTACTACATTATGCATCCTTAGACCAAATTTAGAATAATTGGGAGTCATTTTAGTGTTGCAGAAATATATGGATATAAATGGAGATTCCATGTGTGTAAAATTCCTATATGGATTGTCGAAGGCAAATAAGATGAAAATTATGTAAAAATCTTAAATTAGGGGGTCAGTTTTTTAGAATGAGTGTTTAATGAAGGACATGGCAAAAAAAAAAAAAAAAAAAATTATCTCATAGTAAAACCTATTTTCGAAACTTTTACGACTCGAGTAATTAAATCTGCAAGGGTATTTAAATCACGGTGTCCTATGGTCATCTGAGTTGTGAATAATTAGCCTAAAGCTCGTTACAAGGGTTATTTAAAAAGTTTAATGGAGAGATATCTGCATACAAGATAAGAAAAGAATATTAGTAATAATACTTATTTATTTACGTAATACATGTCTTAGTTAAGCTCTAAACACTTATTTGAGAAAATTAGATCTTTGACAAGGGATTAGCCTAGTTGAATTTTTTAGGTTGAAGTAATTAAAAGCTGGAGAATTCTTATTTGTTGAAGTATTGACTTTTAATTAGTGAGATCCTTCTAAATATAGAGTGTGAGGAATTAGTATAAAGATTCAACCTTATATCACATGCTAGAAAATGAGTAAAAAAGAACAAGTTTGAGGTGTGTGAATCTTATGAGTGATGAAAGTAAATTTTTGACTATCGAGAGTAAGGAATTGAAACAACTCGTGAATTTATAACGTTTTACTAGATTCTTCACACACACATCAGTTTTGCATTGAAGAACTTGATTTTGATTTTGGTAATGTGACTTTCAAGTTGTTTACAAATTTAATGCAATGATTCTAATCTTGAGATAAAACGACAAGTTTTCTTACTAAAAGTTTATTGCATGTTTGTTTGTCTATTAAGTGAGGTTATGGTTTTTGTGAGGACAAACAAATGTTAAGTTTGAACGTATTTGATAAGTGTATTTTATACACTTATTAATGCTTTAAAATATTGAATTTAGTTTATATTTTATTTATTAGGAAAAAACCCGATTGTTGAAGTGAAATTGGAAGGCATTGGTGAAAATTCGTGGAAATGGTGAAATCCAAAGTATGAGGACTCAATTGTAACTTTTTAATAATTGATTCAGATCACAAAATGATGAATCAAGAGTTTATGGGATTAATTGGTTAAAATTAGGAGATAAAGACCGAATTGCAAGAGAAAAGACCATTGACAAAAGGATCAAATTTTGGGGACCAAAGTGCAATGTCCTCAAATATTAAAGCAGTGCACGTGCCACTAATATTTGAATCTCAAGACTTAAAAGACAACGACTCGCATGTGTAGGCTAAACTAGGGGCTTCGGGGCAGTTTTCCTAATTTGCTTAAAACTTTATTTGTAAACCATTTTTGTACGATTTTTTTTATCTATTTTCTACCTCTATAAATATTGAACGTGGGCATATCATTGAGAAAACATCTCCTACATATTTTTCGTAAACTTATCACATCGAAGAAAGGCCAAACTCATCAATCTTTTGAGTAAATCACAAGGCAATTGCAGGAATCAATTCATTGACGATCAAAGCTTGGCTTTTTAGGCAACGCAAGGAAGGCACAACTAGAATTCATCAACAAATCATTGAAGAGATTTAAGATTTCAAAATTCCTCATCTTCTTCTTTAATTAATCAAAATCCCGATGATATTTTACAAATTAATTATGATTTCTTATAATTTTGTAATTGTAGACAAAATTTTCAATTATTAAGACATTGATGTACCCTTATTATGAAGTTTTTAATATAAAAATTTGACGCACAATATGTGTTTATTCTTGGAATGTTGTTATAGGATTTAATGACTTTTCAATTACTTGATCACTAATTAGATTGAATGTGAATTTCATTGATTTCAAGATAAAAAAATATGATAGATAACACTTTATAACAATTTTTTAAAATCTGATAGGAGTTAGAAATATACCGCTATACTTTGCATGATTTCTATAAATGTTGTAACATTTTTAATACATGCTTTCATGTTCACATCTTTTGTAAAGATATAAAAAGGTCACATAAGATAATAGATTTAATTGACATCGAGAGATGCCTTTAATTAACTCAGGAATACTGATGAACAAAAATGTGCACATATTGCCATGTTATTGATTTGCATTGAAACAAATTAATAAGGGGGATTCAATGTCTTAGTAATATTACATCGAAATTTACAAAAGCTTTGTAAATTACTCAACAGAATACATAGTTTAATTAGTTAATTTAGCATAAATTCTTCAACAAAATTTGCTACTCGATTAAAGTTAACATTAATTGATACTTTATTAATTACGTAGTTCTCATGGGAGCAATACTTTAATCGTTTTATTACTTATTCGCGATACCATACACTTGCAGAAAATCAAACGATCATTTACATTTCAAAAATCAGATCATAAATTTATTCTTTCAAAAATTAGGTCTACCCCATCTTATCCCACACATTTCCACCTCCACAGCCACCTCTAACTCTACCCTACCTACCCCACCCTAACCAAAATTCATTTTTTATCCAAACAAAAGTTCGCTTCCTTCATTCTTCTCTAGCTGGGCTGCTGCTTCATTTTTCTTCGGTTGAGCTACTGCTTCATTCTTTTCCTATTGCTACTTTATTTCACTTCTTCGATGGCTTCATTCCATAGGTGGGCGATGGCTTCCTTGGAAGTAGCTCACCTATCGCCCGTTGTACAGCGATGCGATGGTGGTAGTGGTCGTACGGTGTGATGATGGTGGCGGTGGTGCTGTGGTGACTGTAAGATGGTGGTGGTGTCGCTATTAGTTATGTTGGGTAGTGGTAGTACTTCTGTGTTAGGTTGGGTTGTTGGTCTATGTAGGTGACTGCGTGTCTGTAGTGGTGTCGATGCATATGTGGTAGTGGCGATGCATTTGTGTTACGTTGTTAAGATATGTCAGTGTTGGTGATGGTGTGTCTGTATTGTGTTGTTGGGCTATGTTGGTAGTGGTTGGTGGTGCAGGTGTCGGTGGCTGTCGTGATAGGGCGTTGGTGGTGGTGGATTGATGCATGGTGCTCGCAATGTAGGCGGTGGCGCTATGTTAGTGGTGAGGTGGCACAGCGTTTGGGTGGTGGTAGAGTGGAGTGGAGTGAGTGGGATAAAGAGTATTTGTGATCAATTATTTGGATGATTATAACCAATAAAATAAGTAATTTTTGACCATTAAATATCATGATAAAATGGGTGAATTTTGGGACCTTTGGTTTTTATTGGCCGCAATTGGCCACAAAAATGCTTGCTTAGTTTTGAATATCAAATCTTTGTGGCAAAGTACACCCGCTCTCATATAAAAAGAAAGTCGCAAAGCTGAAAATCAAATCGTGCCCATCTGGCTTTTATTGTTAATTTTATCTTCTCTCTTCTATCAAGACGGATGGCTATTATTCTTTCTTTCACCCTCCCCCATGTGTTTTGTTCATATTCCTACATAGCCGGGTTGGTTGGTTCGGAAAGTAATGGAAGAGGCCAATCTCTGCTACAATTGTCTTATGCACTTGGCAAAGATGGATTTGCAGCGAGCTATTGAACAAAGTGAGTCCTTATGTTTTCCTTTTTCTTGTGTGCAAGAGTAGTTCAATAGATTGTTAGTCTCTAGACTAACAAAAGTGTCTGGTTGAAATTGTTGATAAGTGAACTTTACATGATTGCTAGGCTTTTGAACTTGTTAGATGTTGGTTATTTGAATATATATCAAACTAATTTAATTTACATATACATTTTATAGGTAAAAAGATATCGATCTAGAGGTGAATTTATTAAAAACAGAGTGATTTGAAGTTTAATCTGGACAACATGATGGACTTGTACGAGCAGTGAAAAATATTGGGACTCAATTGGAAACTTTAAGGACCAAATTCAACACTAATTTTGGGAAGCGAAATGGATGAACTCATGAGTTGAAGGACTAAAATGGAAGAAAATAAAAGCTATGGGACCAACTTGGACATGCTGAAAAGTTTGAGGTCAGAAATTGATTGGATGAAAAGTTAGATGACCAAAATTGATAAAACAAAAAGCTTAGTGACCTACCTAGCAATTTTACAGTAGAAAAGTATGAAAAATAATAAATTCAAGTGCTTGACAAGTAGGTTGACATTCAAAGCCTTGTTTGGGCTCTATTAAAATTTTATTAATTTTTTTCTCTTCTTATCAACCACACATTCTCCAATAAAATAATATTACACGAAAATTCAATTTTTTTCTTTTTTAATCACATATTTTTGAAATAATTCAAAAATAATTTTTTCTTAAAATTTCATTAAAATGGAGCCGGGCAAAATGTGGCACGATTGGGCCTTAGTTAGAAGCACAAAATAAGGAATTGGGAAATAAGTAAACTAAAATCACAATTTTACATTTTTGTGGTTGCAACTGTTTCAACTTTTGGGACAGCTGGTTCCTTTTGGCCACGGTTGGCCGCATAAATGCTTGCTACGACCATTGTAGACACTTGTGATGTTCGGAACTCCAATATTTAAATACAAAATTCGAGGGCATTTTAGGTATTTGAATGACACAACTTTCAAAGGACTTCAAGGACTACATAAAAAGAAAATTCAGGTCAAACAAAGCGGGAAAATTTCATACCGATCAAAGCATGATATAAACTCTGTTGCTATAATTTTGATGAAACATTGTTAGTTCTTTAATTCAATAAATATTTAGGATAATTGCAGCTAAGCTGGCAAACATTTCAAAATAGTGCAGACTTTTCTCTAACCTTTCATTTGTTACAATCGTGACCACAAACCTTTTAAAACATCGCAATTGAAGCCCAAATGTATGGAATCCTTCTAATTTGCTGTTAGTTGACTAAGAAAAAAATATGACTTGTTTTGACCAATTAAGTGTAGGATAAAATGGTAACTTACTCCCTCATTCTCTGTATCTATCTCTATCTTTATCTCTCTGTGACGTGTAAAATGGCAACACCCATTCTCTCTCTCCACATTTCCTCTTACCTCATCATCACAGCCTCCACCCATCCTACAAAACCATCTTCTATTTTGCAACCACCACCTATTTCCCTTATCCCTGTTTTCCCTAATGAGGCTAATTTACTTTTCCAAAAACCTTCTTTATTGTCTTCGCCCCATTATCTCACTCTCATTTTCCAAACGACAACCAAATTTTTCTTCAAGAACTATTCTTTTCTAGTACATCACATTTCTCGGTCCGAAGCCTACTATACTATTCTCTTCCCCCCGCTCACAAATTTGATAAGATTTTGAGATGTAAAATGAGGAATAGCTTAACTATTTGTTTTGTGTCGGAGGATGAGAAATTAGATACGAGTAGAGAATTGAGAGGAACCGACTAGGTAAGTCACTGTAGCCCACTGTAGTGTCGCGATGACAGAGCTCTAGAATCGAAGATCAGCCTTAAAATACATTACTCAAAAATACGAAACGCTATAGCTTTGCCTTGTTCCTACCTCATCGGACTGGGACCACAATTTTTGCTTTTTTGTATTTTTTCTTGGTGTTTGATTTTTTATTTTGGTGGGGTGAGGGGTGGGGTGGGGGATTTTGGCGGTTGAAGGTATTGGTGGTGGCCCGTTGTTTGGGTAGGTTGGTAGTGGTCGACGTGCAGCGGATGGGTGAGGGCCTTTTCTGGTTCGATTCTAGATGTGTTAAAAGTAGTTGCATTATGTTTTAAGTTGTGTAGTTAGGATTAATAAATCCCTATTGTTAAGGGATAGTTTGTTATCGTTGACCTGTTCTCTTTCTAGTTTACCACACGTTTAGGAAGCTATTGTGTGGGCTGCATATTTTTCGAGTTTAAGTTGCTGTAAAGGCTATTTAAAAGCAAACTCTCTTACTCAATAAAATAACCAAGTTTTTAGTATCTCAAACACTTAATTCTTAACATTTGGTATCAGAGCTTCCTTATAGGGGCATGATCAAGACTTGAAAGCAGTAGTTCTTTCAAGAAATAGTAAGAAGATGGCAACCGAAAGCAACTATGTTCAACCAGCAATTCCAAAACTTGATGGCCACTATGATCATTGGGCGATGCTCATGGAGAATTTTTTGTGGTCGAAAGAATATTAGAGCTTAGTGGAACCTGGGATCCCTGAAGTAGCTGAAGGAGCTGCTCTTACTGAGGCACAAAAGAAGGCCATTGATGATCAGAAACTCAAGGATCTGAAGGTAAAAAACTACCTTTTTCAAGTGATTCACAGATGAATCTTGGAGACTATCTTGAACAAAGATACAACAAAGAGCATTTGAGACTCCTTGAAGCATAAGTATAAAGGGACAACAAGAGTCAAGCAAGCACAGCTACAAGCACTTAGAAAGGAGTTCGAAATTCTTCAAATGAAAGCAGGAGAAAAAGTGAATGAATACTTTGCTTGAACTCTTACCATAGCTAACAAGATGAGAACTCATGATGAGGATATGAAAGATGTTATTGTCATTGAGAATATTTTGCGATCTATGACTCAAAACTTCAACTATGTTGTCTGCTCAACGAGGAGTCAAATGATATTGATACTCTGACTATTAACTAGTTGCAAAGTAGTCTGTTGGTGCATGAACAGCGCATGAGTTTTCCTGTAATTGAAGAGCAAGCTCTGAAGGTAACCTATGAAGATAGATCAGGTAGAGGAAGAGGACGAGGTCGTGGAGGATTTTCTGGTCGAGGAAAAGGCTCGTCAAGCTTTAAAAAGTCCATTGTGGAATGTTATCATTGCCATAAGCTTGGACATTATCAATACGAATGTCCAAGCAAGCAGAATGAAGCAAATTTTGCAGAAGCACAAGAAGAAATGCTTTTGATGGCATATATGGAAAATGACCAAGCAAAGAAGGAAGATGTGTGGTTTCTTGACTCAGGGTGTAGTAACCATATGTCTGGCAAGAAGGAATTGTTCTCTGATTTAGACGAAAATTTCAGAGAAACTGTAAAGCTTGGAAACAATTCTAGCCAGGTGGTCAAGGGAAAATGTAATGTGAGATTTCAGTCAAATAAAATCTCACAGATCATTACTGGAGTATTCTATGTACCTGAACTGGAAAATAACCTGTTGAGCATTGGTCACCTACAAGAAAAAGGATTAGCAATCTTATTTCAACAGGGAAGATGCAAGGTTTTTCAATCGAAGAAAGGGTTGATTATGGAAACTACAATGTCCTCAAATAGAATGTTAATTCTACATCCTATTTCTCAGCCAGATGTGTCAGCTTGCTTTTACACCATCACCAAAGATCTATCTCAGTTATGGCATTGCAGATATGCACATCTAAGTTTTAATGGCTTGAAGACTCTTGAACAGAAAGAGATGGTGAAAGGCCTGCCTCAACTCAAGACTCCCTCCAGAATTTGTAAAGACTGTCTAGTGGGGAAATAGAAAAGGGATCCATTTCCAAAGGAAAGGACGTGGAGAGCATTTCACGTTCTGCAGCTAGTTCATGCTGACATATGTGCTCCGATTACANAAAGGCCTGCCTCAACTCAAGACTCCCTCCAGAATTTGTAAAGACTGTCTAGTGGGGAAATAGAAAAGGGATCCATTTCCAAAGGAAAGGACGTGGAGAGCATTTCACGTTCTGCAGCTAGTTCATGCTGACATATGTGCTCCGATTACACCCATTTCAAACAACAAAAAGGGTACCTAATCACCTTTATTGATGATTATAGTCGCAGGACTTGGGTGTATTTTTTAGTAGAAAAATCACAAACTTTTGACACCTTCAAGAGTTTTAAGAACCATGTAGAGAAAGAAACAAGTGAACCCATAAGGAGTCTGCGTGCTGATAGAGGTGGTGAATTCACATCCCAAGAATTACTGGTTTTTGTAATGATAATGGCATAAGTAGACAATTGACAACTATATACAAGCCACAGCAAAATAGGGTAGTAGAGAGGAAGAACATAACCATTATGAATATGGTTCGTAGCATGCTTTATGAAAAGAATATTCCAAGGACTTTCTGGCCTGAGGCAGTCAGCTGGGCAGTTCGTGTGCTGAATCGATGTCGAACACTTGTAGTAAAAGATAGGACTCCAGAAGAAGCGTGGAGTGGAGTAAAGCCATTAGTTAAGTATATTAGAGTTTTTGGATATGTATCTCATGTCCACATACCTGGTGAGAAAAGAACCAAGTTGGATAACAAAAGTGTGAGCTGTGTTCTACTTGGAGTAAGTGAAGAATCAAAGGCAAACATGCTGTATAATCTAGTTACTCAGAAGATCATTGTGAGCAGAGATGTCATTTTCGAAGAAGATAAAAGCTGGGATTGGGATAAAAGGCACGAGGAAACAATAGTAGTCAATTTGGAGTGGGGAGATGAACAAGATGAAGTTGCCAATGCTGAAAACAATGAAGTGCACATCAATGAAGAAACAGAAGAAGAAGTGGAAAACTCTAATGAGTTGACAGATGGAAGCTCACTAGACTCAAATAGAAGAAGAAGAAGCCATGACTAACTGGGTTATGTTTGCAGCTGCTGATCTAATATGTTTTGAAGAAGCTGTAAAGTGTGAAAAATGGAGAAATGCCATGGATTTGGAGATAAGATCAATAGAAAAGAATGAGACATGGGAGTTGACAGATTTACCAGCAGAAGGAAAGAAAATTGGTGTGAATTGGGTGTATAAAACAAAGCTCAATGAAAACGGGGAAGTAGACCAAAATAAAGCACGGCTCGTTGCAAAAGGGTATGTTCAACAACATGGAGTGGATTACAATGAAGTCTTTGCACCTATATCAAGATTAGATACTATCCGGCTAGTACTTGTACTTGCAGCTCAAAAAGGAAGGATCATTTATCAGCTAGATGTAAAATCGGCCTTTCTGCATGGTGAATTAAGTGAGGAAGTGTTTGTTGAGTAGCCACGTAGATATGAAATCAAAGGGAACGAACAGAAAGTGTACAAACTGAAGAAGGCTCTCTATAGACTGAAACAAACTCCCCGCGCTTGGTACAGTCACATAGAATCATACTTTATGAAAGGAGGTTTTGAAAAGTGTCCTCATGAACCTACTTTGTTCATCAAACAGAGTACAGAAGGGTAAAATTCTGATTATAAGCTTGTACGTTGATGATCTCATATTTACTGGCAATGACAAGTCTATGTTTGCTGAATTCAAAAAATCCATGATGGTTGAATGAGGTATGTAATGGAAGTGTTAGAAAGGTTTGGATTGTAATGAGGTATGGTTCAAAAAAAAGGTATGTAATGGAAGTGTTAGAAAGGTTTGGATTGGACAAAAGCAATCTGATCCATAATCCAATTGTTCCAGGAGAAAAGCTTCAGAAGGATGAAGATGGCGAAAAAATTGATAGCACTTATTATAAGCAGATAGTAGGAAAGCCTTATGTACTTGACTGCTACACGGCCAGATGTTATGTTCGCTGTTAATCTTATTAGCAGGTACATGGAACATCCTACAAAGATACATTTACAGGCAGGAAGAAAGATTTTAAGGTATTTGAAAGGGACAGTTGATTATGGAGTGTTCTACAAGAAGGAAGGAAACAAAGAACTTGTTGCATATACAGATAGTGACTATGCACGAGACTTGGATGATAGGAAAAACACTTCAGGATATGTATTTCTATTAAGTTCTGGTGCAATATCTTGGTCATCTAAGAAGCAGTTTGTAGTATCTTTATCTACTATAGAAGCTGAGTTCATAGCTGCAGCTGCATGTGCTTGCCAAGCAGTTTGGCTAAGAAGGATTTTGGAGAAGCTTGGCCATACACAAAGCAGTTCTACAATCGTTTACTGCAAAGCCTATTTAAAAGCCAACTCTCTTACTCAATAAAATAACCAAGTTTTTAGTATCTCAAACACTTAATTCTTAACAAGAAGAAGGGTTCATTATTTTCATTTTCCTTTTTTTTTTGGTTTTTAATTATTTTATATGATAATATTATAAAGTTATCATTTTATCCTCCATTTAATTGGACAAAAAAAGACCGATTTTATTTTCTTGGTCAACTAACGACAAATTTAATGGATCTTGTCTATTTGGGCTTCAACTACAATGTTTTGAAAGATTTAGGGTGACCAAAGGACTAATCCTAAAGTATTCAGACACAAGTCTCTCCATTCTCTGTTTGGAGATATGTTCTAAATGTTTATGCCAAAGTATGACGTAATTCTAATGAGTTAATTTGTATTTTGTACCATGAGTTGTTGTTTACAAGACAATTGTGTCCAATAAGTATAGATTATAATAAAAAAATCAGTTACAATAATATTTGAATCATGAAAAAGACTAACTTTATTATTTCCAATTGAGTGAGAAAAATCAAATTTGTCCAAATTAGAAATATAAATTAAATTTCGTCTCTTCAAAATCGTAAAAAAAAAGGGGTCTTCAGAGACAATCTAAAAGTTCATATTGCCTACATTGCAACTATTTTGCTATCACCTACATTAATGAATCTTTTAGCATCATTTGGCTTTCGACTCCACAGGTAACCTTGCATAGTCACATTTATATAAGCAGTAGCGCCAATAGGGGCGGAGATAGGGGTGGGCTGGGGTGGGCTGTAGCCCGCCCTTGCCCCCCCCAGCCCAAGCCAAATT
>CAIGRN010021397.1:0-25183 GCA_903798345.1 Fraxinus anomala
TACTAATTTGGCCTTATACTTTTCAATAGATCCATATGCTTTCATTTTCCGTTTGAAAATCCATCTGTAGCCTAGTGGTTTACTTCGTGGAGGAAGATCCACTAGTTCCCATGCATGATTTTACAAAATGGAATCTATTTAATTTTTAATGGCCTCTTTCCATTGAGATCTTTATGCAGAGTTCACAGCTTCTCAAAAGTTTTGAGGGTCACTTTCTAACAGATAAGTCAAAAAATCAAGACCTAAGGATTTTTCTGTCATTTCTCTTTTACTACGTCTTGGTTCAATCTCAACCTCATCTTCTAGTACTTGATCCTGATTATTTCCAATCATAGTCTCGTGTGTCCTTTTAGAAAAACTTGCTTCATCTTTCGATCTGTAAAGAAATACATATTCAAAGAATGAAGTATTTGCCTATTTATACAGATATGGTAGAGGGGCACATTGATTCTATTATCGTATGTTTGTATATGTTTGCAATTTTAGAATCGTATACAAGAAACCGATAAGCACTATTATTATGAGCATAGCTAATAAAGATACAATCTACAGTTTTCAGACCTATCTCTGCTTTCTTTGGTGTTGGTACAACTATTTTAGCAAGTCATCCCCACACTCGTAAATATTTATAGAAATACTTTCTTCATTTCCATAATTCATTAGAGGTCTTTTTCGTTTCCTTTTCGGGTCCCTTATTTCAAATTCAATTTACTGATAACATAGAGTCTCCCACATACTCTGAGGTAACCCAGAATTTATTAATATTGCATTTATCATTTCTTTCAAGGTACAATTTTTTTTCATTCAGCAATACCATTTTGCTAAGGCGAATAAGGTGCAGTGGTTTCATATATGACTCCGTGTTGTACACATAATTCAACAAATGGTGTTTCATACTCACAACCACAATCACTTTTCAACACCTTAATTTTCTTATTAAGTTGATTTTCAACTTCATTCTTATAGAGAATAAATTTCACTATAGCTTTGTCTTTACTTTAAGTAAATATACATAATAGTATTTTGTGCTATCATTGATGAAGGTAAGTACTTGTTGCCACCTCTTGTTTGCACAAATTTTAAATCACCTATCGCAGTGAATTAAATCAAGTGGTTATGTATTTTGTTTACATGATTTAAAGGATGACCTCGTCAATTTCGCTTCCACATGAGTTTCTCACTTATGTTTCGAATCAATATAGAGTGCGGGTATGCAATTCAAGTTAACTAATCTACGTAAAGTATCGTAGTTAACATGTCATAGTCTGAGATGCTACAAACTGGAAGACTCAAGCAGTAAACAGAAAAAAACTTTATTAATTTTTGCTTCACAACCATTACATTCAATATAAACATTCCATCGAAAGCACAACCTTTTCGATAAACATTCCACTCTTCGACAAAATAATGTGTCTGACTTAAAATGTTAGGTTTTTACGAATTTTTGGTACATACAACACATCGTTGAGAGTCAGCTATTTACCAGAAGTGTTTTCAGAACCACCTTTCCTTAACCCTTGATTTTGGAAGTTGCTAACTTTTCCATGAACATATGCTCTCCATTTTCAGTTGCTTTGAACGTAGTAAACCGCTCTTATCAAAGCACACATGCTTCATAGCTCTGATGTCAATCTACCACTCTTCTGGGTTTGAACCCACAATATTCACTTCGGGAATTACAGATGTGAGATTCATCTTCGACACGTCGTGTGTCATATAGTCAACCACATTGACTTCTTTCTTATTGTTCTTCTTCAGCAATCTGCATTCCGAAGACTTATGGCCCACTTTGTCACAATTGAAACATTTTCCTTAAAATTTCTTCTTGGAAATGCCACATTTTTGGTCCCAACTTAGTCCCTTTGCAACCAGATGGCCCATGCTTGTTTTTATAGGTCTTAGAATTTTGACCATGTTCCACAAAATTGACTTTATCCAAAAAAGGATTGAACTCCCCTTCTTTTTTGAACTTCAGTTGTCTTCTTCGATTCGAAACCTAACTATCATTTCTTCAATATTCATTTCCTTTTATTTGTACTTTAGATAATTTTTAAAATTTTTCCAAGCCAGAGGTACTTCCCTTGGAAAGTTTCACACAAATTCATCTCTTTGGCGTGAATTTCATGAAAAATCACTTAGAGTTCCTGAACTTGACTTATTACCATTTTGGAGTCTACCATTTTATAATCTAAGAATCTACCAATGACAAATTTCTTAGCCCCAACATCCTCAATCTTACATTTTCGGTTCAAATACCCCCACAACCCCTTAGTGGTTTTCATTGTACTATATACATTGTATAGTAAATCTGCCAAGCCATTCATGACACAATTGGGGCAAAGGAAATCAGATGGTTTCCAAGCATCAAGTGCGCTAATAGCTTGGACATCTTCTTCACCCTCATCAAGTTTTGGAGTTGTCGTAGTTAAGAACCTCGCAAGATTCTTCAAACCAGTGAATTTCTGCAGTTTTTCCCCACTATCAACCGGAATAGTTAGAGTATGCCCAGTTGTTGGAGACATAGTTTGACTCACAGCATGACTTGTCAATTTAGCCACAGTTTGACTCAAAATGGAACTTAGCCCTTCAGCAACAGTCGAGCACACAGTTTGATTTTCAGCAGCCACAGTTTGGGTCGCATCCATGTTAGTTGATTTGATTGTCATTTCTGAAATATCAAGTAAGTTGCGTGAATTTAAAACGTATGCCATTTTTTCAAATATCTTTAAAATTATGCTATTTTCACAATTATGAAAATATACTGTTTTGGAGTTTGAAAATTATGTTAATTTTTCTTAAAAAATATATATACCTTTTTTCAAACAAACGATATTTTTTTTTTAATAATCGAATTTTACTATACAAATAATTTTCAAAGAAGACTACAGAGTTCTAAGTCCAGCCTCAACAAGTCTAGCATCTTTCGAAAATACTCAATTCCCAAGTAGGCTGGAGGGATCACAAATAGTCCCACTTAAAATCCACCCTCCCAGGCAAATTTCTCCGTAACGTAACTTCTAATTTCCAAGATTTTATATAAATACTATTGGAATTGTATAAATAAAATAATGGAAGGAAACATTGCAATGAACATAGTAACAATAAAATTAGAGAAACTGGTTGTTGAGGCGGTGGTGGTATTGAAAGAAATCGAGACCTGTGTTGCACACAATTTCCATAAAATAGATTTGCTCCCCACTGTGGTGCAAGAGGAATGATGGCATCTCTTTCCAGGATACAATGATTAAAAGTAGCTAACTAGCACCTCCTCACTATTTTAGGCAAACTAAAAATGCTGACAATTTTATCACCAAGTTAGAATAAAGAACTAAACTATCTAAGTGAACTAAATTTTTGAAACAGAGAGAAGAGAAAAACATAGAGTGAAGATAAAATTCTTAAATTTTTAGTGTGAAGATTAAGGAGGAGAACACCTCCTTATATAGTACTATGATGAGGGATGTTTCAAACTCTTAGTTAATTTTGTATTTAACACAAAAAAATGTTACAATAACCATGAATTAATTTTTATCCACAAATTGATTATGGAATTGAACCAATTCAAATACGAATTAATTATAGAATTGACTAGACTTGAAACCTATGAACTGTTCTTACAATTTTATTCGACTTGAATATAAAACCAATTCAAATACAAATTAACTATTGAATTGCCTAGACTTGAAACCTATGAATTGTTGTTACTATTTCATTCAACTTAAATATATTGCTTTAATATATTATTTTCCAATGTATAGAAACTATAATCTTCTCATAAAACAGATGACAGTAGACAACAATCTAAATTAGAGGTCTATAAGAACGAAGTTGAAGCACCTACTAAACATTTTTAGGTCGAGGCTGAAAGTCCACAATTACCCTCAGAATTAGAAGAACCTAAACTAAAAGAGGATCAAGTTGATGATGATCCCACTACCCTGAATGAAGCTGAATATGATAGAACTCAAAATATTCTAAGGGATTATCAATTAACTAGAGAAAGAATTAGAAAAAAACATTAAAAACTCATTAGGATTTTCATATCTTGTTTCATGTGCTTTCTTGAACATTCAAGGCCTGTGTGATCATGAACCAAAATCATTTGAAAAAGCCGTTGAAAGTGAAAATGGAAATGAATGGAAGAAATCTATTGAAGAGGAAGTGAAATCTTTAAAACAAAATCAAACCTGGGAATTAGTACCCCAAGCCTAGAGATAAGCCTATTGTAGATTGCAAATGGATCTTTAAGGTAAAGAAGGTAATACTAAAACCGAACCCTTAATATTCAAAACTAGATTAGTAGCTAAAAGCTTTAAACAAAAAAAAAGGTTGATTTTCAATGAAATCTTTTCTCGTGTTATCAAGTATACCACTATATGAGTTATGTCAGTGTTAGTTGCACATTTTGATTGGGAACTTCAATAACTTGACGTAAAAACTGTGTTTTTACATGGTGATTTAAATGAAAAGATTTATATGATTCAACCTGGTGGATTTGCCGAAATGGATAAGTCTCACTTTGTTTGTCTCTTAGGGAAGTCCTTGTATGGATTGAAGCAATATCCAAGGCAATGGTACAAGAGGTTAAACACATTTGTTCTGTCTTTAGATTTCAAAAGAAGAAACTATGATTATTGCTTATACTATAAATCTGAAATTGATAAGTCTCTACAATCTATCCGTTGCTTTATGTAGATGATGTATATCATTCCTGACATGGGATTAATTGATAAAATAAAAAATGCTTTATTTTCTGAAAGTACTTGAGAAATTCTTCATGCTTAGTGCAAAGTCTGTAAGTACTCCATTAGCCAATTATTTCATCTTGAGTAAAGATGACTGTCCTAAAACTAAAGAAGAGTTACAATATATGGAAAAGGTTTCTTATGCTAATGTTGTTGGGTTTTTGATATTCATTATGGTGTACACTAGATCTGATCTTGCTCATTGTATAGGTATTTTGAGTAGATACATGTCTAATCCTTGAAAGACACATTGGAAAACATTAAAATGGGTATTAAAATAATTAAAACGAACTTTTGTAATGTTTGATTCAATCGACACTTCATGTTCTCAATTAGCCAAAGTTGTAATGTTTGATTCATTTTGAGTCTCTTGCTTTGGGTCATTAGGCAGATTGTAATGTTTATTTTTGTAAGCCCGGGATGTATGGAGTAGTTGTACTCAAAATTTTGATCAATACACATTTATTTACCCGATAAAAAAAAAAATAATAAAAGGATATGTAGATTATGATTATGATAGTGACAGGAACAATAGAATTTTTTTTACTTCGTACGTAATTTACTATCAGTGATGGTTGTGGGAGCTGGAAATCCGAGTTGCAGAACACTGTGGCTTCATCTACAACAAAATCAGAATACATAGCTACAACAGAGGCAATTAAAGAGGCACTTTGTCTGAAGCATTTGTTACTTGAATTAAATTTTTACATGGTGATGTAACTGTTTTTATTCCGACAGTCAATCTACTATTTATTTATGTAAAAACAGTGTATTCCGTGACTGTACTGAACACTTAATAAGAGATATTGTATCTAAGAGAGTGATAAACATAGAAAAGATTCCATCTCAGTTTAATCCATCTGATATGGGTACAAGATTCTACCTCCGAGAAAATTTCAATCTTGTTTATCTATGTTGAACATTGATAAGGGCAGATTTATATTCTTCTCATATGACAGGTACAAGGGTCATGAAACAATAGGATGATTACCAGTTTGCACCAAGAATCTCTGTGTTGAGGTGGAGAATGTTGTCAAATTAGTGGACTGTGACACAGAATTAGTCAACAGCGCCTTTCCGGAAATGCAATTTTGGGTCATTGAAGGCTGGAATACATTCTAACATGTGGCACAATCCTGTCCTTTGAAGATCGACGGTCCAGATTGTGTTTAGGCTTTGAGTCTTATAAATACCTCTTTATCGTGTATTTAGGCTAAGATTTTGATTCTGTATATTTTACGCCTTTTGAGTCTCTTCTCTCTCTGCATCTGTTAGGATTTGATACCTTGTTGGTTCATTTTCATCTCACCAAAGAACAAAGTGGTCTTTAGTCGTACTGTCTGCAATATGTAGAGATCATTTGTTGATCGTAAAGAGGAGAGTTTGATTGGGAGAGAATAGTGATTGTCGTGTTCAATGATCTCGTTGATATTGGGAGATCAGATTGAACTTGTTGTACATTTTTTAGACATTTGATGATTCTGTGTAGATAAGCATCCATATATTGTGGAGCTCCAAGGATGTAGGTTTGTCCGAGCCCAATGAAGAATTTTGGTGTTCTTTCTTTTATCATTTGCACTGGTTGGTTATTATATTCGACAAATTGAACTTGAATATTGCTCCCGCGCTTTACACAGAGTTGAGTTGATCGTGAAACGCTTGATTGTGTTGGACCTTTCCCTGGCATAATGTGGAAAATTTTTATTTGCTGACAATCAATTTGTCAAAAATAGACTTTCATAGTTCATTTTGTTTCATATTATTTGTTGAGGACGTCAATAGAATAAAACTAATACATAGTCTAGATTATCTTATTACTAGGAAGGTGTAGTGAGGTCTGTGCCCCTGCTTTATTGGATTTTGAAACTTTTATTCCCAGCAATTGAAATTTAAGGACAGATTTGAGTTCATGAGTGCCTTTAAGGACAGAATAGTGGATGAACTATATACAAAATTTCGACTTTCCTAATAAGTATCGTCCTTGAAGGATTTTTCCCGTTGAAATGATATATATATATATATTGATCACAAGAAATATAGTTTCATAAAGTTTGATTTACCATATCAGATAAAATACACACTCAAAACCAGATGAGTCATTACAATTTATTGCCCCCACGAATCTGCATTATCAATTGGTGCAACGCCTATCGCAGTTTGGTAATGAACCTTCAAAATCCAGGTGGAGGTCCTTTATAGTTCTGCTGAATTTTACAGGACCAGCTAAACCTTTCAACTGAGGAGATCTTTCTGAAGAACCAATAGCATTCCGAATCCAACTCCTGCTCGTCAGCTCACTATTGATCGATGATATGGGAGAGAGCCTGTGCTTATATGGAGAATTAATCTCAGAACAAACATCTATATTTATTGGTCTTAATCTTGGTGAGCTCATTGATCTGACTTTTGCTTTGGCAGATTCGGTGGCTGCCATGTATGTAGGAATGGCAGGAGAACCTGGAAAATCACTGTTTTCCCCTACGGATAGCTGTTTTCTGTGATAAAATGATTTTCTTGGCGTAGAATCCTGATGTTCTGATTGATATTGTTTTTGCATATTTCTTAACTTGAGAAGTCTGTTCCCAAGGTCATCTCTGTTGTTTCTTGCATTAGCCGTGTCCAAGTTTACGAGATCATCTCTTTTAGCCAGTTGGGCATCTACCCATTGTTCTAACCAGTATCTTCGTCTACCAGATACCTTGTCACGTTCTGATTCTGCGGATCTCTGCAAATAATTTTTTTCTGTTGTGGTGATAATTCATTGTTAAAAATGTTTTACGTTCAGAAGTCACTTTCGAGAAACTAACCCGATGGTGCAAGTAGTATTCCTTTATCCTTTCTCTCTTAATATTAGCCTCTTTCTTGCTTAAGATCTGGACTTTTGCTTCTTCCTTTGTTAATGTGCTGTCATCCCACCTTTTCTGGCTATTTAAATCTATCTGGTCATGAATGAGATAATTATGAGGACAAACAATGAGACAAATGCGTAAGAAATTCATTTTATACTCATCTATTCATTGGAAACATTTTGTGTAAACTGGACTTGATGAGACTGGACAAAATTAACAAAGAGAGATATGCAACAAATTTAGTCAGTTGACCTGTCGAATCCCGTCTAATCCAACATAGTAAACACGTTATGGAAGATGGAAGACTTATATATAATCTTGAGAATTCGAAACAAATCATGCAATAAATGATGTAGTTGATATTGAGGTGAAAAAATTCACATTTGGCTAATGATTAACCTATAGGATTCTATAACCATATAGTTAAATGTTATTTCTTGAATTCACTGAATAATTTTTTACCCAAATAAGAAAAGTAGCTTGCAAGCTTACCTTTATGTCCTTTTCTCCCAAATCTTGTGGCTTATATTCTTGAAAATGATGAGTGCCCTTAACTCTTTCACACCTCTTTGCACAAACTTCTGACTGGATATTTACAATTGTCTGCAGACACTTGAGGGTGTTAATAGCTTGGCGCCGTACCCCCCACCCTCGAATAAGAGCTTGAAGTTTGACGACTCCTTTAAGTGCTCGTAGTGCTTTCCTTGCCTGCATCACCCGTATAAGAATATTTGTAACTCTTAAACCACTTCATATAAAAGCTTAAGCTCAAAAATCAGGAATGTAATTTTTAACACGTCTCTCACATGTAGAGCGCATGATTTTTCAATATCAGGGGGAGACTAAAACCCAGGTTGTTCGTTCTTATAATATCAAGCTTACCAGGTACCCGCGGAAAACAGCTTGAATCATGGTGGCGGCGAGATCTTGAACTCCACTGTCATCCAGATGAGAAAGTTGCAGAAGGATCGCGTTAACGTCGATATCAGATGATTTTTGAGTATCCTCCTGTTGATCAGCAGATTGAATGATGCTATTAGAATGATCAGATTCTGCAACATTGGTGTTTACATCATGATGAATGCTTTGCTCTTCTGCTTCCTCAGGTGTCCTTTCTCTTTGAGTTGAAACTAATTGTTTCCGTTTAACGAATTTGAAGAACACCCCTCTCTTTCTCTTGTCCTTCTGATAAAGATTCGATGAAATTAAGTTTTATAATTTTCGAACAACATTAATTCTTAACAAAATATGAGCAAATTTGCTTACCTTTTCAAATCTCGAATACGTTTCTGAGATGAAAAATCTCTTAAATACGTTGAACCAGCTCTTCTTTTTTGCCATCAATGAACAAGAAAAGTGCAGGGCTTACAGAAAACATTTACACAATGCATGTAGAAACTTTCTAAAGTTCATATTAATGGGTTTATTTTTCTGGGTTTTAGGATTCAATAATTTAGACTTGTATGATGAGAGTCATGTGTTGAGAACATGGGCCTTGAGCCATAGAGTGAGTTAAAAGAGGAGGGTCTTTCATATTTTTGAGGGAAAGTATTTGTATGTCAAGTATTAAAGAATTAATAGCAATAGAAGACTAAATATTCTGTGCTTATGGGGCCTCTGGTGTGTCCCTTTCTCGACTTTTTCTTTATAAATTATTGGGAGCATGTTCATGTTCAGTTGGTGGATTATAAATTCGGAGACCACACTTGATCAGTTTGCCATGTATCCAACAGCATGCATGGTATACATTATGATTTAAAAGTCGTACGAATTTGGTAAGTTAGATTGAACAAACCTAGACGAGCTATTAATTAGAGAAGGGACCTTTTTTTTTATTTATTTAAATTATCGTGTACAATTCCTATAATTTTTTGTATTAAAAGCTTGAGATGTACATGAATTTTGATAAATAAGCTACGATGATGTCAAGACTTTTGATTTCAAAGTACTCGAGTTATTAGGGAAATTATATAAGGCTTGACACATGCGTAGATATCAAGTGGACCCATTAACATTGATATCTAATAAATTTTGCCTCATCTTTGTTGCTTATAATCCATTCAAGTTTATAATAGTCCAACCTGTCCAATATATCCTTAAGTTCCTCATCGTTGTAGGGTTGATAATACAATGAAGCTATTTACTGCCTAGATGATATATAGTAAACTCTCTAAGAAGCTCAAGCGAAAGTCGAAAGTCGAAGGCTAGAAGAGCATTCTGAAAAAGGGAAAGTCGTGGAGACGATATACTCGCCAATCAAACACAGCATGAGACTGACTCGGTAAAATCTGGTGCAAACAATTTCAAAGCGGTCGATTATATAATACGACATAACTAATTTACAAATTGAATAAATTAAAATTTACTTAAAAAAGCAGCTCAATAAGTATATTGATGGACTATGATTGTACTGTATTTTGTACTGACAGCTCCACATCCTAAATGTTGCCTTTTAATAGAGTCCATATATTATTTGCTTACTTTATTCCGAAGAAATACAAATAGTTTCAGGATCCAAGAGAGAGAGAATTCTATTATTGAAGGGAGGTGGGGAAGTCCTAATGTGCAATCAATGAGAGAATGTAAGAAAGTGTACAAAGCAGCCATTGGTTTCCAGGAGGTGACAGCCATTGAGAGGGCCCTCAAGAATTGTCCATCATTTGCAAAATCCAAACAAATTATAAAATAATAGATGGAAATTGCCTGAATATTTGAGTGAAAAAGTCGGAGATAATTTGAAAGAGTTGTGATTTATATTAGGTTTATGATTTGTGATCTCTTGTACATGGGATTTTAATGAGGCCATACTCAAAAGAATAATTTACTATTTTTCCTTCATTAAATATTTTTACCACACGGTTTTTTCTAGTAAAGTTTTAACGAGTCATATCATTTATGTAATGAATGTCTATAACCTACAAAATATTTATCCTCAAATAATATTATTATATGCTATAACATGTGTACGAGACTCCTAAAGAGAACAATAAGATCTGTTTCCCGAACAATCATGTTATTACAGCCATCAAAGGTTGATAATTAGATTTTGATTTTTGTTCATCATTTTTGTCCAATATTGTGGCATATTATACACATCATTGTTGTTTAATTATACTAGTTTGTAGCTTTAGCACGTTCACACCAAGTCTCAACTAGTAGTTTAGGAGAAAGATGTGTCATGTCTCTAAATGACAACAGCTTTAAGACTAATGTTATGGACATGTATAGTACTCCTAATAAAGTTTGTGTTGGGTTTGAATCTAAAAGTATCCTATGATATATGGGATAAAAAAATTTGATTGAACTTTTGTTCGAACTAAACTTGTCATAAGAGTTGACAAGAGTATTTTACACACTTATCCGTATTCATAGACTTTATTTATATTTGTAAATTAGCGAATATATACTTAGTGTAATGTAATATCATTGTAGATAGGATTCAGACTTGGATATACTTGGAACTAAAAGGAAATTTTGAGCCTAGTTGGGATTGGTTCATAGAAATTTGAATACTAACCACATTTCACGGGGATTGATACGAAGTATTAAGAAAGTAATAGAAAGAAAGTCACAAGTTTTGGGAGTTAAATTTTACTTACAAAAAGTTTAGAAACTGATTGCACACTTTCAGAACTTGAGGAAGACCAATTTTGGATGATTATGAAGGTTCCAGTACCATTGTTGACTCTTTTAGAAGTTGTGGGATTAGTATTGAATATTTGAAAGAAAAAGGGACCAAAAACCAAAAGAAAAAAAATTGGTGCCAAAATGTAAAAAATAAAAAGTTGAAGGAGATGACAAATAGCGATCATCACATTCACGTGTTTGTGGTGGTCAACCAGCGATTGCTTACCATGTTCCAACATGGTTGACGTAGATCATAACAAACAAGAATAAGTGATAAGAATCATGTAGGGCAAGCTCCCAAGGATCCATTGAGTGTTTCGGAGGGGCCAATAACTAGGTTAAGAGCAAATAAGATTGAAGAAGCCACAGAAGAACTTGTCCAAAATACGTAGGCCGAGAGTTCAAGTACAACAAGCAAGACACGAATTTTCAAGATGTGTTTGATTGAAGAGTCAACCTTAATGCAATTGATTCAACCTAAAGAAGAGTAAGGAAGAAGTATGAAAATGCACATAACTTTTAGCTCGATTGTCGGATTTTCGTTCGTTGGTACAATTCGAAAGCGTTTTTGATTTTGAACATGTTTGTCGGATGATGTTGCCAAACTTTTAGGGTCAAATTTCATTGTTTAGGAGTTTGCTTTAGTATTTTTCTGTTTTGAATTTGTTTAAATGTATTTTCGTTATTTCGCAATATTTTAGTATTTGTTTTACATGTTAATTAGGTTTATTATATTATCATGTTTATCTAGTTTTTTAGTTTAAGTCAACCTCTATTTTGTCATATTTATCTAGTTCTTTTGTAAGTTAATTATGATTGTTTAAGTCCGTCATATATGGCATATTCATTGTACAAGGAACAACACATTATTTGAGAGATTAATTATAAAATGAGATTTTTTGCTTTCAATCTTGTTCTTAATTTGAATTATGTAGAACTTATAAAAACAAAATTCAATATTTGTGATGTTCAACCATTTAAGCCCCCATTGGGTCAAGGTTGTAACTCTAATTTTAGCTTTCTTATTGTGTGAGCTTCACGTTACATCCTGCAATGTGATTCACAACAGTCGATATCAGAGTTTTGGCTTTAAAATCGGGATCTTTTTCTTTTTCTTTTTTTTTAGTCCCAGTTGTTCTTGTTTTTTCATGTTGAGTCTTTATCACATTATTTGAGTCATTCACATCACAATAATCACACCAAGAATATTTAGGAATTGTTTATTGCATTAACCCAAGTGCACCAACACAATTTTTTTCGATTTCTTGCCTTGTGTTTGATCTTTTCCATTAAGTTCGCATATAAAAAAACGAAATTCAAAAAAAAAAATGAAATAGAAAAGAACAATCAAAAAGAAAAACAAAGAAAGTTCAAGAAAATGCCAATAAAATTCAAGAGAAAAGGCAATGAAAGTTCAAGAGAAGCATATTCAATTTCAAGAAACTCTTTCTTCAAATTATTGTTGTGTTACTTTCTAAAACATACAATCTTTATTACTATTTGATACATATACCATCCTTGGGAATCAATCTTGTTGTGAAAAGGTATAAACCAATTTCAAAAAATATTATCTTGAAATTCTCGAGGTATTTTCATTCTTTTTTTAATCTTTCCTTCTTGAGTCATTTCTTGAGTCTTGTTATCCTTTTTATTTCTTCAGTTCTTGTGGGATTGAATATTACAAAGACTGAATTCTTTGTTGCGTTTAGTTAGTTCATTAGGGAACTTGACAAATAAAGCATAGGGAGGGAAAAGACAAGAGTGTTGAGTCTATTATAGAGAAAAAATCAATATTAAGTGAAACATTTGAGTACGAACAAGTGAGGAATTACTTTTTCTATTTATCAAGATGGCCGACAAAGGAGGATCTACATCTAGATTGGATAATAATCAATTCTTCATGTCGAAAGCAATGCAACAATAATTTGAGAGGATGAATGTAGTATTTGGAGAAATTATGGATAGAATGGATAGGCGGGATACGGTGATTGTAAACTTACAAAAGGATAACAAAAAATAGTTCCTAATGTTAGGAAGCAAGATAGGCGTGATCTTAGGGCTAAATTTGATAATGAGAACGAAATAGAAAGTGAGAATAAGGATGACCAAATCTTGATGGTTGGAGTGTGTAGGATGAGGAATAGAGGAGATATGCATGAAAAAGGGACCTAAAGGCGATCCTATAGATTTTGATGGTCAGGAAGAAGATAGAGTTGATAGAAACTTGGGTAGTATTAAGATGAAAATACCTTGGTTCCTAGGTAAAAATGGTCCTGAAGTTTATCTGGAGTGGGAGGAGAAAGTTTATTTGCATGAAAAAAGTAGTTTTTTTTTGTTATGTTGTTAGTACAAAAGGTTTTGAAATAGATGAAGAGAAAGTAAAAACCATCAAAAAGTGGCCAATACCTAAAAATATAATCGTGGTAAAAAGATTTCATGGTTTAGTTAGTTTTTATAGGCGTTTTATTAAAAATTTTAGTACATCACTGAGATTGTGAGAAAAAAAATGTTGGACATCATTGGGACATTGAACAAGAAGATGCTTTTAATATTATTAAGGATATGTTGTGTTGTGCACATATTTTAGCACTAACAAATTTTAACAAAACTTTTGAGATTGAATGTGATGCCTCATGAATAGGAATTGGAGCTAATGTATGATAAACGACTAATAACGTTTTTCAGTAAGAAGTTAAGTGGGGCATCTTTAAATTATCTTACATATGATAAAGAAATTTATACTCTCCGTTCGAGCTTTGGAGATATGGAAACACTACCTCTAACCAAAGTGAATCATTGAAACATATAAAGGTTCAAGGTAAGTTAAACAAAAGGCATGCTAGATGGATGGAGTATATTGAGACTTTTTCCTATGTCATTCGGTATAAATAAGGTAAGGAGAACATAGTTGCCGATACATTATCTCGAAGATATGTAATTCTTACTTCTTTGAGTTCCAAAATGCTTCGATTTGAATATTTTAAGGATATGTATGCAGATGATGTATATTTTCCTAACATATATATATGTCATGTGATAAAGGTATGGTAGATAAATTTTATAGGTATGATGGTTACATGTTTTGGAAAAATAAGTTATGTGTGCATATGATTACAATGGTTGTATACACCCTTATCCGTTCCTAGTGAGCTATGGATTGATGTGTCTAGACTTTGTGTTGGGATTGTTTAGAACTAAAAGGGGTAGAGATTCTGTATTCATGGTGGTGGATAGGTTTAGTAAGATGGTAAATTTCAGTCCACTCATAAAAAATGATGCCATGAACAAGTTGATTTATTCTTTAGAGAGATAGTGCAACTCCATGGCATACAGTATTGTGTCTGATAGGAATGTTAAGTTCCTTAGCCACTTTTGGAGAGTTTTGGAGGGTAAGTTGGAAACTAAGTATTTATTTTCTACTATATGTCATTCACAAACCAATGTACAAACCAAGGTAGTTAATAGAACATTCACTCAACTTTTACGCACTATATTAATAAGAATTGAAAACTTGGAAAGATTGTTTACCATTTGTAAACTTTTCATACAATAGGGTCATGCATTCTACTACATCTTACTCTCCTTTCGAAATTGTGTGTGGTTTAAATTCACTAATACTATTAGATTTAGTTCATTTACCTGTTGATGAAGAAGATAGTTTAGATGGGAAAAAGAATACTAAATTGGTAAAGTCAATCCATGAGAAGGTTTGACTTCAAATTAAAAAGAATAATGAACATTATGTTTTTCAAGCTAATAAAGGAAGAAGGCGTACAACATTTGAACAAAGGTGATTAGAGTTGTGAGCACATGCGGAAAGAACGCTTTTTAGCTCAAAGAAAGTCTAAATTATATCCTTGAGGAGATGGACAATTGCAAGTCCTTGAAAAGATTAAGGACAATAACTACAAATTGGACCTTTCAGGTGAGTACAATGTGTTTGCTATATTTAATGTTGCTAATCTTTCTCTCTTTGATGCAGTGAGGATTCGAGATTGAATCCTTTTAAAGAGTGAGAGGCCCATGAGAATCACGGAGGGCAAGCTAGCAAGGATCCATTATATGTTTCGAAGGAACCAATAACTAGATTAAGAGCAAATAAGATCAAAGAAACTATGCAATAACTTGTCCAAGATACATTAAGAGTTCAAATGTAACAAGCAAAACACAAATGTTAAAGATGGGCATGAATGAGAAGCTCACCTTAGTGCAATTTATTCAAGCTAAGACGAATAAGGAGGATGTATGAAAAACGCGCATAACTTTTATGGTCAAATTCTATTGTTTAGGGGTCTATTTTAGTGTTTTTCTATTTTGAATTAGTTTAAGTGTATTTTCATTATTTCGCAATAATTTAGTTTTATTAAGATTTGTTTTACATGTTAATTAGGTTCTATCATTTTATTGTGTTTATCCAGTTTTTTAGTTTAATTCAAGCTTTGTTTTATCATGTTTAACTAGTTATTTTACAAGTTAATTAGGATTGTTTGAGTCTGCCTATATAAGGCATATTCATTGTACAAAGAACAACATGTAATTTGAGAAATTAATTATAAAGTGAGATTTTCGCTTTCAATCTTCTTCTTAATTGAACTATCCAAAACTTGCAAAAAATTTGCAATCTTTGTACCGTTCAACCATTCAAGTCTTGTTTTTTCATTCAAAAAATCATTAGGCCAGAGTTATAATTCTGATTTTAGTTTTCTTGGGTTCGTATCAAATCTTGTGTGGGTTCTGGGAAGGTCATGCAATAGGGTTCACATCAATAAGACCAATGAAAAAATAGAAAAGGAAGAAGAAAGGGAATAAGAGGGGGAGAACATAGAGAAATGGGGAAAGAAAATATCAATTTATTTTATATCAAAGTTGTACCTATTATAATAAATAAGTTCTTTTATATTGAGGAAAAAAGTTAAAATCAAAAGAATTTCTAATAAACTAAAACTTTATCAAAGTATTAAAATCAATATGATCTAATATAAAAAAATAATTTGAATCAAACTTTACTTTCAAATTCTATCCAATTTTATCCATATCATTATCTTCATTTTCCAATATTTCTCCTAGGTTGAAAGAACTCGACTCCAGCGTGATAGACAGGTTGATATTTTGGCTAGACCAAGTATCGGTACTGAATTCTTGACAACAAAACAAGTTGAAGTCATTCCAAGGAAATTTTTCTTATCAATCAAATATCGATTGCAAACTCCAAAAAGTAACATAAGTGCAATCCATCCACAAAAAAATCTATTGGTTGCACATAACGAGGAGCACAAGAGATTAGCATCGTAAACGACCTATATTAACAAATGATTGGAATAGCAGAGGCTTAAGTGTTCTTCGACAAGGAAACATTTCTGTTATATTGATAACATAACTTTCATTCAAGTGTAATGGCCAGCCAATTAAATTATCTTAACGCAAGTGATCCAAAAACCTTTTCTTTACGAGTTTAGGAAATCGGGCAAAAAAAAAACACGTTACAAAACATAACATTCACCCCTAAGTATCTGAGATTATATTGAGAATCAAAAGCAAGCTCATAAGTTTTATGACTAAAAATGATTTGACTATTAATCAGCGTGAAAATAAGGAAAATTGACAATAAATAATGGAGCTAAAATGTATGACGGTAATTAGTACAAAAAATTCAACCTTGAAAGAAAAAATATGCAAGCGGATAATCACTTGGATAAATACATGGCGACTTTGGGAGTATCAATCAGTTGAGGTAAATTCATATCAACGTCAACGTTAAGTCACACAAAAGAGTGGCGAAAACAACTTCAACATGAAGTTTCTAGCTTAGGTAGAACACCCTAGGTAATTTCTCAACTTGTCATTATCAACTATGTAGAAGACAAGTGTGAAAGAGGATACAAGATAATTCTTTAAAATCCCATCCTCTCAATTAGAAGATTCAATAGGATTAACAATAAAAATCTTATTTTCTTCTTCATGATAAAGACAAACACTAGAAGACATAGGAAATGACTTGCGGGACTGGGATGGTAGGCCTAGCGTATGATATACTTGGCAAAGATGGAAGGGTATGTCCCACATGTTGGCATATCGATAAGCTTCATCTAAGAATTGGAGTACAAGAATAACATCACTTATAATTTAAGGATTCAAACCATTGAAAAATCTAGGTATTGAGACATGGAAAACTTCATACGTTTGGATTGTGTAATAATATCTAGCAGTTGAGTAAAAGATAGAGATACATTTTTACTATTGTTGCGGTCTTTAATCGAAACTTTGCGATGTATTGAGTTTAGTTGATGTTTATTAAGATTTACATAAAGATATAGTGAGATGACTCATCTAGATAGGATTGGTTTGAATTCAAGAGTGGTAAATCAATTTAATTAGTGAATTCGACCAAGTAAAATTTTAGACATTGAACTTTAGACGTGAGATTAAAGGAATAACTACGTAAAATCATGAATAACAACACTTTAACCCTCATATTTGATTAATTGGTTTTTTCCCTTAGTATTATAATTTCATTCAAAACATTGTCATCAACATTTGTTTCATCGGAATATGAGTTAGAATAGTTAGATTAATCATTACTAGATCATTTTCATGTGAACGATAATTCGGACTCTTAAATCTTTTTTATTACATATGTAATTGACATTGTACACTTGCGATTTCACACAACAATAGTTTTCACATAAATTTCATCCGCAGTTACTAAACTTTTAGGGAATCTTAATTAGGTCATGAAGCTTTAATTTATCTTAATTTGGTCACTCAAGTTGAATTTAGGTCAAAATTCCACTGCTCTTACGGTGAAAAATGCTTTGTTAGCAGCCATACAGTCATTGACTTTTCACTTAATCGCTACCAAGCATCCTAAAAATAAAAATGTTAAATGAAGGTTATGACAATATCTTTAACTTAAAATATTAAAATACACATCTTTATTTTAATAATTTATGACGTTGCGTGGTGGTAAGTTGGCATGTCGCAGCAATCACGTGATAGATCCATTGAGGTATAGTTGTGAGATACCTAATTTTCATCAATTTATTATATGACAAGAATAGTGAAATTTAAAATTAAAGTTAAACTCAGTGATCCAATTGAAATTTCGCTAAAAGTTGAATGATTGCAAATGAAATATATCCGTTCAATTCATATACAAAAAGTAATTTGAAACACACAAGTTCTCCACATAAATTTGTAAAGGGACTGTAGGCATATTAATTTTATTTATGTCATGGTTAATGGAAAGCTCATGGTAACTGGATCGACACAATATGACAAAGTAAATAATGGTCACATGTTGTAGTCCTTTAATTGTTCAGACGTTGTCGGAATCGGGACTTTTCGACTAACTAATAGTTTTTAGAAATTGAGTGGCTTTTTACATGTACAGCTTCTTCCTTACTTTGTATTATGTAGGCAAAGCACAATTTCTTTTTGTAGGGTAACACAAATTTGTACTAGTAATTTTATCTTTAATGGTGCTTCTACTTTTTCGGTGACTTCACTATTTAACATTAAAGCTCGATTCTTATGTAAGAATTCAACTTTTTGTTTAAGATTTTCAAATTCTTATATATTATGGTTCTTAAAATTTCATCGACTTGGTTGAGAGAAGCAGCTCCAGTACCTCTATGTTATTAATTATTATTTTAATATTTAAGTTACTTGACAATTTTTTTCTTACACGAGATGGTAGCTCGTTTTACAATACAAATTTTAATATCTGATTGTTCGTTTGCACTTTTGACAAAACAAATTATTTATTTGAGTCATTTAAACTCTATTACATACTACTGAGTCTTACAACTTAACTTGTGAAATCAACATTCTAATTAGTTTAAATCTTAAACTCATATAAGTTAATATTTAAACGGCATAGGTTGTTGTACCCTTCACAAAATATACCTCTATTGTTTTTATTTTTTATTTATTAATTAACAGATTTTTATGTCATTAAATGAAAAAAAAAATTCCAACTTTGGCTATGGTTTATCATATATTATTATTTGATGAGATTTAAAAAAATTATTACTGAAAGCTTGTGCTATGCATACAAAATTTAATACATTTAACTCCATTTGTTAAGTGTTCTGAGCCAAATTGTCGCTTAACTTGTCAAGACAATGTCCTAGAGTTGCCAGAGTTAGAATACATCGAAATAAGATGGTAATAATAAGTTAATAGCAAGAAATTGAAACTACAAAAGGCATCAAATAAGTAAATAAATCAGTCCCACTATGAACTTTAATTATTTATTATATCTCATATTTTAAAGTTATTTTCAGATCCTATAAAATATGATTACATAAACACGGCATAATTATTTAGTATATATCAATAAATTCCATTCATTTAATTTATACACTTTATGTGTAATTTCTATAATACAGTATAACACACTAACATACAACATATATTTGTTACTTCATACTTTAATTTCGATATATTTTGTTATTCAAAAAATTAATTAATGAAAATAATATTGCCACTTTTAAAGTTAAATTAAATACATATGGGTTGTTATACGCACATCACATTCTTTACAAATGCATTACATTTTAATTGTATTAAAAGTTCATATGTAAGAAATGAGGGTTGACGGTGGGGTGGACTATTTAAAAAATATATATATACTACTTGATACTATTTGCTTAGCATGTCATTAGTAGTAAAGGTAGTTGACTTTAATTTTGTCTATAAATGAGTTAATTAAACTAATAAATTAAATAATAATGTTTAAAAAAATTGTCAATAATGAAATAACCGATAGAAAATAAATAAATAAATAATTTCCAACATTAATATTATATGTAAAAATTAAAAGATATCTTAAATTGTCTGTAGAAATTCGTAAGTGAACTTTTCAAAACATTAAAAAAAAAAAAGAAAAGAGACAATAAATTGTGAACAGCTTCTTTGTCGACGATAAATGACAGTACTAGATTGTCGACGACATTTTCAATGACATTGCCTTCTGTAATCACTGATGGGGGTGCATAAGTGATAAGCAGTTATATGATCATTCTCAACAATTTTGTCGATGACACAAAAACTTTTCTATTAGTGACGCCATTGTTGTCAATAATTGCTGACTGAGCTGCATCGGCCAAAGTATTGATAAATAACTGTGTTTGTAATTTCGCCCAAAGTCATTGACAAATATTGATCTACAAAATTATATTGGGGATTATCTACAAAATTTTATTCAATGATTATTTGCTCCATTTTGGAATTTAATATCATATTTAGTCTTGAAATTTCGTCTCAAAAAATCAGCATTTTAAGACGGGCAATCCAAAATTCTAAACCCTTATGCACTGATAATAGTTTTTATATCTGGAGCATGTTCAACAAAGCACTTAATTGAGAAGGAGATTTTACCCTAACAAAATTCACGGCTTCGAGTTATAAAATGGAAATGAATCCCCTACTTTTGCTACAATTTTCTTATATATTGTCAATTGTTTGAAGGAGTAGACGATAACTAAACTGATAGGATCACAAGGAGAAGGATGAAGAGAAAGTTTGAGTTCTTCTTTAAGATATCCACCCCTTTTTTTTTAACTTCATTGAAGTAGGCTAAAAAAGTTTATATATGATGATGTGAAGGATATATGATTGAACGTGAAATTCAAAATAATTTTCGAAACCTTGCTACATTATTAATAGAGTTTTAGTTAGTTGAAAGAAAACTAGAACTCCCTATGAGATTTGGAAAAATAGAATTCCAAATAGCTGTTATTTCAAAGTAATTGGTTGCAAATGCTTTATTTTGAACACAAAAGAGAATTTGAAAAAATTTGATTCAAAATTCGATGTTAGGATCTTTTTAGAATATTCATCGATTAGCAAAATCTATAGTAAAGAACTCTAGTCGTTGAAGAATCTATACATGTTACTTTTGATGAAACTAATCATCTTGATCGCGAGAAAAATATTGCCAATAATGTAGGGCTGAAAATTCCTTTCGAATAAATGAATATTAAAGATCAAAACTAAGAAAATCCAAAAGATGAATACAAAGAAGAAGCAAGCATTCAGTAAAGTGAAATAGAACCTTTCGAAGTACCAAATGACCCTACTCTACTGAAAGAACAGAAGGTTACAATCAAGAAGAAACTTCGATTTTGATGAAACTTTTGCACCGGTTGCTAGATTGAAATCCATTCGCATTCTTCTTGCATTTTATTGCTATAAACGATTCACTCTTTATCAAATGGATATTAAAGGTGCATTTCTAAATTTTTATATTCAAGAGGAAATCTTTGTAAAGCAACACCTCGATTTTAAAGATCACAAGTATCCGGATTATAATTTTAAACTTAGAAATGCTCTTTACAGTTTAAAACAGGCTCCTCGAGCTTGTTATGAAAAAATGAACAAATTTCTACTTTCAAACGATTTTTCAATAAGGGAAGTGGATACTACCCTCTTTATCAAAACTAAAAAGAATTTTATCATTATCATTCAAATTTGTGTTAACGATATTATTTTTTGTGTAACTAATATTTCTCTATGTAAAGAATTTTCTAAATGTATGAGCAAAAAGTTCAAAATGAGCAAGATGAGAGAACTCAAATTCTTTCTTGGAGTCCAATTTAAACAAACTAATGATAGGATATTCCTTAATTAACATAAGTATATATTGAACATGTTCAAGATGTTTGAAATTGAAGACTTGAAGCCAATGAACACTTCAATGAGCACATCCATAAAATTGAACAAAGATGATCAAGGTATTACCATTGATGTAACTAAATATCGAAATATGATCGGATCCCTTTTTTACTCAACCACAAGTTGCCCCGATATTATGTTTAGTGTGTGTTTATGTACTAGATTCAATCAAATTCTAAAAGAATCACACCTTAGTGCGGTAAAAAGAATTTTTAGATATCATAGTAGTACTAGAACCTTAGGTCTTTGGTATCCAAATGGCACATACATTGAGTTAAATATTCAAATGTTGATTGGGCTGGTTGTATCATTGATCGCAAAAGCACTAGCGGAACATGTCATTTTCTAGGTTTTACACTTCTGTCATAGTTTAGTAAGAAACAAAATTCTGTTACATTATCTACCATCAAAGTCGAATATATTTTGGTTGGAACTTGTTGTGCACAAACATTATGGATGAAACAAACACTTAGTGATTATTATTTATCATTTGATCATATGTCTATCATGTGGGATAACACTAGTACCATAAATTTATCAAAAAATCCCATATTGCACTCTCAAACAAAACACATTGAGATTAGACATCATTTTCTATGAGATCGTGTACAAAAATGAGTTATTGTATTAAAATTTATAAATACGAAAAATCAATTGGCTAACATTTTCAGTAAACCTCTAGCGCTTGATCGATTCTCACATATTCGAAAAGGTTTGGGCATTATTGATGAGTTCGAAGTACATGGCTAAATTAAATTCATATTATGTGTTCTTACTTCATTTTCTTTTTTGGGTGTTGTTCACTATTTATTATATATTTAGTTTAGTGTCGTTTTTAAAAAAAGGGAGGGCGAGTGGACAACATCTGGTCGATCGGAAGTGGTTGACCGAAAAAATAGAAGGTTTAAAAAAAAAAGGCTTCAAACCCTTATTTTTCACCCATTTCTCTCACTTTTCTTCCTCTTCATAAATATACTTCCAAATTCACTATATCCACCATTAATCTTCAAAATCTCAACAAGATTTCAAAAAGCCATTACTATTTCACTTCAAAACTCTTAAAAACCCCACTTTTCTTCCACCACAACTTTCATTTCTTTTTCTTTGACGATCGTACTAAGGATCACTACAATCTCCTCAACAAATGCATTAATTCACATACATCGTCTATCGACGGGCTTGGTGGGATGCTTCATCAATTTCAAGTTCAACAAGTTGTAATACAAACTCAACAAGCGGCGATGCAGGCTCGGAAAAATGTATTTTATGCTTACTACAACACTCAACAAGTGACAACAAAATGTCTTTTATGCTCGGTTCGATTCACTTTTCCCACCACTGCCTCCTCTAGAATCTTAGATATAATCTTATACATATGTATTTTTTAGTCCCTTATGTTGGTCGAACTTCTCTATATCTTTAAATTTCGTCTTGATGTGCCTATGTATGTGATATTCTATATTTTGAATTTTATACATCATGTGCGGACTCAAGGAAATGTTTTATTGTTTCCTATGGTAATGTTTTGATCTTAAATGCTATATCTTTTTTCTTATGACAAAAAGGGGAAAGTACATGAGATAATATGTTTGATGAAAATGTGATAGATGGATGATATGCTTGTTGAAGATGTGATAGATTGATATGACCAAAATGCT
Source organism: Fraxinus anomala (assembly GCA_903798345.1). Classification (NCBI taxonomy): domain Eukaryota; kingdom Viridiplantae; phylum Streptophyta; class Magnoliopsida; order Lamiales; family Oleaceae; genus Fraxinus; species Fraxinus anomala. The sequence continues at coordinate 23,557 of CAIGRN010021397.1, forward strand.
TGCCTTGATAAACACATACTTTGAATGAATGGTTATTGGTTTGTAAAAGATAGGGGGAATATATGGATTACATGCAAAATTTAAGATTTATATTCCTTATCAATTGTTCAATGTTATTTTGCAAATCATCTTATTTGTCATAATCAAAATAGGGAAAATTGTTGACATATGGTTATTTATAACATTAAAGTTTTGATTATAACAAACAAATTAATCTTATTTACTAACAAATTGAATTCAAGTTATTGTAGTTTTTCAAAGCATATGACAGAAAATTGATCGATGGTTGACAAAGATCAAAAGCTATCATCACAAATTGGACCCATGAAGGAGGTCAAGATCGAAATCGCACATTTAATAACTTAAGAGCCAAACTTTGATGCAAGATCGAAGACTTATTTTCTTAGATAAAGTTTAAATGGACAAACACTTTGAATTTGGCAATTAATGCTTCACATCAAAATTCTTCTATGCATTAAAAATAATTTTGTGCAATAAATGTCATTCTAATGTAATGTTTTGATCAAATATAAAAATGACTTTTAAAATGATATTTGAACTTGAAAACTTAGTTAAAAATACTTTCCAAAAGCCCATGCCTTTCAAAACATTTGAATCGGATCAAACGGGTCCAAAACATGAAAATAACGAAACTATCGAGTGGTTGACCGACCAAAAGAGGATATATTGGTCATATTGATCCAACCTCTAATTTTTACTGTACAAATGGTTATATTGATCATCTAGACAAGAGGCTATCAGCCGAACAAGTATTCCGAACTTATAGATTTTTTGATGTTTTGAACTCTATAAATACATCTACTTCTTGCATTCATTACAACATTCTTTAAGAGCATATAAGTGAGAAATATTTGAGCAAAACTCTTTGAGCTTACATCTTATTTGATTTTCAAAAATTTACATTAAAAACTTTTGATTGATTAAATCAACTTTTGAAAACCATCCTTTTCATCGAAGGTTTCTCATTTAACACTTGAACTTCATTCATTGCTATTCATTTAAGTGTTAGCCTATTTCTCTCTCTGTACTTAATTTGTGAATACATTTATTAAGATAGAATTTCAAATTGTAAAATCATTCTTCTTTAAATTTGTAGATCATATTGAGGTCCCGTAAAGCTCAATAGTGTGGGTCATATTGAGGTCCAATAAAGCTCAATATTGCATAAGGATCGGTGCTCCTTATTTGTTAGTCACCAAAGCATTGAAAATGATTGGATTACACCATAAATCAATCAATAGAGTAAAAATGTCTTGCTCGTACTGAAAAGCTTGGTAACGGAGGACTTAGATCATTGTTTTGGATCTAACATCCACAATTATATCGTTTGCATTCTCTCTACCCTTTTAATTATCGTTATTTTTTTTTATTTGATTGATCTACTTGCTTTTATTTGCTTATGATTATTAATTGATCAACGTGTTCTTAACCTAGTTGATTGAAGTTTATTTTTCGAAAAAGCTTTTAAAAATCAATTAACCCCTTCTTAGTTAGTTATTCTTAGAGTATCATGTTTGAGAGATTTTGGGCAAGCATTTGAGTATTTCGGCAAGTAGTATTTGAGGTTTCCATTCTGTTGATCTATGGTTGATTTCATGTTTTGATT
>CAIGRN010021400.1:0-18615 GCA_903798345.1 Fraxinus anomala
TGACCTTTTTCATGAGCCCGATTTGGTAGTCTAGATTTTGATCTTTTAAGCTCTCGTCTCGAATGATTTGATTTGAATGCTTAACTTTCACTTTGATCTTCATTTCGAGTCCGATTTATGATGTGTCGATTTTGGCAATACTTGATTGATTGTAACATTGAATTATCATCACTCAAAATCAATTGTTGTTAGAAATAATATTAATCTTGTTTGTTATAATCAAAACATTAATGATGAAGTCAACCATATGTCAACATATCTCCCTCACTATCAGAATCTTATTTTGAATTCTCACTACTACTTATACTTTCAGCCTTCTCACTCCCCTTATCAGATCAATTCCTAATTTTAGCAGTAAAGGTAATATATTTTCCAATTTCCTCACGAGTGGATTTCTCACTCTAATTGTCCGAGTTAGACTCGTCATCAGTGAGAATAGCATTCATAGCCTTATCCGGATTTCTCTTACTGTTAGGGTACTCACTCCTAACGTGGCCAAAACCTCTGCAATTATGATATCTCACAGTTTTAGAACTCTTCCTAGACCTATTAGGACCATTTCTATGCTTCTCTTGAGGTTTTTGTTTATTCCTCAACATTTTTCAGAATTTTTTAGCAAAGTATGCTAACTCCTCTTCATTAGGATAATTTGAATTTGAGGACTCTATATGACTATTCCTTACAGTATTTAAGGTCAATGACTTACCGTTTGTGGGTTTAGCTACTGTCAGCTAATAAGTTTGGGGAAATCCAACAAGCTCTTCCACCTTAATAGAGTTTATATCCTTACACTCCTCAATAACAGTGATTTTAGGCCTAAATCACTCAGATAAGGATCTAATGATTTTTCTAACAATTTTTTATTCAGGTATTTTCTCACTTAGGTTGAAACTAGAATTAACTATGTCATTTAAGCTCGCATAGAATTCATCAAATATCTCATTCTCTTTCATTCTAATATCTTCAAACCTAGTGGTCAATATCTGAAACTTAAAGTTTTTAACAGCCTGAGTTCCCTCATGTATGGTCTGTAGAATATCCCAAACCTCTTGACTACCTCACACATTGATACTCACCTAAACTCTTTCAGGAAAACTGCCATAAATAGGGCATGTAAGACTTTGCTATTTCAGTTACACTAATCTAAGTTCGCTCTAATCTAATTAGCAATGAGAGTGGGGATTACTTCATTATTAACCGTAGAACTAGGTGCAACCCAACCATTTACAACACTTAACTAATACGCTCATCCATAGATTTAAAAAAAACACTCATTCTAGCCTTCCAGTAAGCATAAATATTGTCATCAAAATATTGCGGGGCGATAATGAATTATTCATCTACAAATCTAAGGTCAGGATTCAAATTTAGGCTCTAATACCAATTAAAAGTTTATTAAGTTCGACCTTACGTGCGAAATTATACAATTAACAAGCAACATGTCACTTTTTAATTATTTCTAGATGATTAGTCAATCAATTTAATTATCCTATATTGGATTGCCGTAGTTTATATAGAAAAATAATAAATAACACCAATATTGTTTACGGAGAAATCCAACTGGGTAAAAACTTGGACCAAACCAATTACCTCCACTATATAGACAATATAGATTTACAGTAAGATGCTGCCTAGCCAACTCCACTAGACTTCCCGATCTCATTCATGTAACCTCCAAGACCAGTTGAATCCACTAGCTCCCGATCTTCTGCAATTGTCTATTCCAAGTGGAATTCTAAGAACGCCTCATTCTTGTGCTTTTTCTACGCTTGTAGTCCAATCTCTTTCAACCTCCAGTAGCTTGTGAAGTTCAATTGAGAAAGTACATTTCTAAGGGTGTTTAAGAAGTACGTATTTTGGATTCAATGGATTTTATATTTTTGCCCCAATATGTGGTTGTATAATTTCAAGAGTAAATGAATTGAATCAATACATGAACATGCTCTTGAANTAATATGAATATGTTATAGAGAAGATGCACAATGAACAACCCCCAAATTTCGTGTAAGGCGTGGGGTATTTATAGTTGAAGGCAACTAGGTAGAATATATCGTGTAAAAAGCCTTAAAAACGCAAATTAGGTTTTTTCGGATAATATCGTCGCTTGAGTGAGAGCTCAGCGATAAGTGAGCGACGGTGTCTTGCTCGAGCGAAGTCCAGGCGACAGCGGGCGAAGCAACTTCTGTTTTTATCGCTCGAGCAACAGTTGGACAATAGGCTAATGAAATTGCGGCCACGTTTACTCATTTATTCCATACTCGAACCCTATGATTTCTAACTTACTACTTGACCATTTGACTTTTAAAAACTATTTTACAACAATATCAATTTCAATCATTTTGTTCACATAATTGACAATTACATTAAAACCTAACAATATGTATTTTACATGTCACCAAATTGACTTCGGTACAAGCGACTGATGATTATACTTTTAAAAAAATTATTATTTTCTAATTAATTCATTTTGATTTTGAGAGAATCGTGCTGATAACGTGTTATAAAGTAGAGAGAAAGATAGAACAAAATAGAAAAGCCAATAAATTCGTGTGTTTTATTAAGAGCCAAAGTCTCATATTTATAGGAAAAATTAGGACTACGAGGGATATAACAGTCATAATGACTAGGATTGTTGGAGTATAAAAGTCATTCATAAATATTACTATATTTACAATATTTTATAAGTAATTCCTAACCAAGATAATTTTTCCCTTTCCACGAATTTCATTTCAAGTATTTTTTATTATATATTTTTTCTCTATAAGTGCGTATCAATGTGAAAAATAATAAAATATTGGTTGAAAAGTGGTATTTAACCCAATAATATCGTATGAAATATTTTACTCGTCAAATTGATTTACTCTCTGTTTGGTTTGGATTAAAATTTCAAGTCAAAATCAAATTCAACAATTAATTTTAATCACACATTTTATAGGATCCACAACTTTTCAATCACACATCTCTTCAACTTTTATTAAAATATTCTAAAAATCTGATTTTAATCTCAACCAAATAAGGGAATAAGATTAAAAAATAAAGATATATCTATAATATATTAAATGTCACATCAGGTGAATCATTTTATGGAAGATTATAATTCTACTACAATTCAACTATTTCAATAATATATTACTTTCGTTATTCAATATGAATTTAATTTACAAACTGTAATAAATACTATAATTAATTCTCAATTGAGTAAGATTCACATTTAGTATATTGTAATCTTCATTTATGCATTTTAATACTTATATTTAAGTATGCATTTCACTATTTACGTGCATATATAATAATTAATATTTATTTTTAGGAGTTTACATTTCTTTCATATTTAGATCAAAATGATAAATGGATGGTCAAATATTACTTTTACAACATTTATAAAGCATTTTAAAATAACGTGCAACACATATTCAATTTGACTAGTTACATAAGCCTTTGTTTGAGCCAATTTTTTATTTTAAAATGCATTTAAATAGTATTTTGACTCCATTTGAATTCTGCATTCTTCAATAAAATAATATTACACGCAAATTCAAATTTTTTTCTTAGTTTTTAACCACATATATCTCATCAATACACTATTTAAAAATGTATTTTTTTTGACAATGAGGCTCAATTAAGACCTAAATTATTTTATCTTAAAGCACCAGTGTAAGCTTAAAAACTTCAAATTTTAAGTAAATTTTTAAGCTCAAGCAAATGTGTCACATTCAGTGAATCAGGGACTAACTTGCCTTTTTCCTTCAAAAAAAAAAGTCGGAAACTTCAAATTTATCCTCAAAAAACTACGGACTCTCGAACCAAGGGTAAAGCCGTCATATCCCCTCCAAATATAACACTTTTTAAATCGAATTTCGACCGTTGATCATCTACCCTTATTTATAATATGGATGGATAGAAGAAAGCATAACAAAAAATAGCTTCTTTCTTACGGTCTTACCACTGTTCGATTATACTCGAAACCCTAATTCCCGTTGCCAGCATTCCTTTCTTGTTTTCAATTCAACTGTTAAACCTCTGAAATCAAGAATTTCCTTTCAATTTTACTCCTAGGATTACAAATTTGGAATTTTTTACTAGGGTTTTATTTGAAGGCCCGAATTTGATGATGTTTACTCCACAGAAGCATCAGTGGCCGGGATTATCAATCACTCCGAGGAGGGAATCAGAGCCACGTCCGGATAGAAACACCCCGAACCCTACTGGTAAGGGGAAGGCCGTGGCGTATATTGATGGCCCCGCAGCGCCACCCCCGCCTTTGGGGCTTTTGAGTGAGAGTGGAGACATAACAAGGCCGAATGATTTGGAGAATATGGAGGATTGGAAGAGATTTCGAGAGGCGGGGTTCTTGGATGAGTTCTCTTTGGAGAGGCGTGACCGCGAGGCATTGGAAGAGAGGATTGCACGGTTTGAAAGAGAGGTTAGAAGGAAAAAGAAATGTCCGCTGGAATATTAAATGTTAATTTTTTTGTAGTTTTCAGATTCTTATCTTTTTCCTGTGTTTAAATTTAACTTCTGGGGTTATTTTTTAATATACGTGGACTGGGTAAGCATTTTTTTAGAATAATATTTCGGTGGTAATGCGGGAATTGTGAAAATCTTACAACTAAATGATAGCTAATTGGTTGTGTTAAAGTAATATTTAATAGTGATATTGTGTTGATAGGTGAATATATAGACACTTGGGCTTTTTCCACTCACAATGATAATTATGCAGCTACTACCTACAATATTGACAAAATGCTTATGGTGTCTGGGGCAGTCTAGATGTCGTTTTGTTAAGCTGCCACCACAGAAATAATGCCATAGCCTCTTTGATTTAATCCACTTGATTCTGCTCAAATTTTAACAGATCATTTTTCGATTTCAGTATTTTCCAGCACAATGTGCTGGCCCTGCTTCTAGCTGGTGAAAAACATCAGTTTGTATGGAGTTTTAACCTTTAATGATGCAAAAAGTGCTGGACGAATGAGTGCCAACTGCCAAAATATTAGTACTTCAACCTTGTTTGTAGATTAATCTGTTATTGGGTGGTAATATTGCATTGAATTTAATTTGTTGGGAGAGGGGAAGGATCTATTTTTCCAAGGAACCAGACATGATTTTTTAAATGGTAAATAATACACGTATCATACTATATTAGTTTGCTAAGTTCAGTTCAATTTTAATTGCTATTTGAATGGTTCATCTAACCTACAAAATTGAAATATTAATTTTTTTCCTTTTTTTTTTATTGGAGAAAGCATAAGCTCCAATCGTTTACTTCATCATCAATATAAATCTTCACCGTTCTTTCATGCACTTATTTGTCAGGATTTTGGAAGTATGTGTCACCATCTGCTTATATCCCTTAACATTGCTCTCCAGAGCTGACAACTCTAGCAACTCTAGCTCAACTTAATTTGATGTTCTATTCATACAGTATTTCACATGGCTTAGTTAGCAGCTGTTATCTACGTATATTTGTGCTTTTCATTTGCTTGTCAAAAACCTCCCACCTTGTGAAATAAGCTTTAGGTTGAAAATGGTGTACTCTTGATAATTGTGAATTCAGTTCAGTGAGTTGCATAACTCGTATTTATGAATATTATTTTGATATATTGATATCCCATGGGATTGTAAATGCCGAGCGGATGAGTATAACCATATTTAATCTCTCCTCGCATTTAGGTCTCTATTCATGATCTAGTTCAGAGTTGTGTGCTTCCTCGGAATTAGCCATTTTTCAAGCATGTGGTGGTTTCAATTGAAATTTGGAATGTGCTGTATAGCTTTTGGTTTATATCACGACGAAAGTTGCAAATTGTTGGAAATATATGTCCATCTAATGCATGTGATGAATTGTTAGATAATTTACAGTGATTTATGAAGCCTTGCTATCTTAGGGTTTCATAAATAAGCATGGAAATTCATTTAATAGGAATTTAAATCTGAATAGTTCTCTGACATCTCAAAAAATTCACTAGCCATATGGCCAAGATTCAACCTCTTCTCATGCTATCATTTTGTAGTGGAGCATTTAGTTGCTTAAAATTAGCTTTTTTGTTTAATCAGGAGATGATTTGTGAAAAGTCTCAAATGACTATATGGACGAATTTGGTATTACCTATGCTTAAAATAATTATATGTGGTGATTAGTTTAAAATATTGTAAAATTTAATGATCTAAACCAAAATGAGAAATGGGATGTTGTATGCCATGGGGCCAACAAAGTATTTCTACAAATCAAATTTATTTAATATCTATTGCTTTCCTTTTATTTTTTATTTGGGAAAAGAGAGAGATCATATTTCCATTCTTGGGTGTCAATATGAATTATGATTATTAGTTATAAAAAATATAATAAAAATGAGTCTTGATATCTGAATTTTAGTGCATTTTTATAGGACGTGAGACTTTTTCCTAAAATATTGTGATTGTTCATCTGGACAGCTATTCGACTATCAATATAATATGGGGCTGCTATTGATTGAGAAAAAGGAGTGGGCTTCAAAGCAAGAAAAACTTAGAGAAGCGCTTATAGAAACCCAGGAAATTCTAAAGCGTGAGCAGACAGGTCATTCAATTGCAATTGCGGAAGCGGAGACGCGAGAAGAGAACCTTAGAAAAGCTTTGGATGTTGAGAGGCAATGTGTGGCTGATGTAAGATATTTCTTCTACCTGGCCATCCTTTTCCATCTTTCGAATTATAACAGTTGTTTATTTGTTGTTTTATTGGATCACTTCAAGAGATGCTTTAGACCCTCAGTTTATAGTATCCATTATTTCGTTTTCTTTTAGCTATCAGATTAGTTCATATGTGTTTACATGTCTTGTATTATGGCTCATCATATTACATCAGGTCTACAGTGAAATGGCTTTAATTACTATCTAATGATTTATTTCCAGCATTTAAGCTACCTAGGGGACACTGTAATTGATCATTACATCTTCATATAAATTAAGTTCTCTGTGATTAAATTTATCTAGCCATTTCTCTTGGACTTCTGACCAAGCCTGTCATGTCGCCAAGCTTATGTTATTGACATTTAAGCTTCTGGATTCGGCTTGTGTCAGTGATTATATCTATTTGATTGGCAATAGTTTTGGGGAAATGCAAAGAATATGCTAAATAATATATAGTTCCTATATTCTTTTGTTGCAGAATTGATTGTTGGACATATTCACATTTCTTTTTAATGGTGTTAGAGGATAAGATGAGTGCATATGTGTAGTTACATCATCATTCTCGTGACAATGTTTATAAATTTGCAGTAATATAGTTATTTGCCCATTTTCATTTGTGAATACATAACAAAGTTGGTAAAATATGAGTTGTTTTAGAGGTAAATTTTAATTCCTCTGAATATGTGATATAATCAATTAGACTCTTGGATAAAGTAAGATTTTTTAAAGGTAGTAGGTTAAGATGTCATGTTATGTCCTGATACTTGAAAGCTTATAAACTTGCAATAATATATCTCTGCTTACTTCAACTCATGAATAGGCTTGACAAAAGATTTAAAGATATGAATTATCTAATACTAACTTTTTAAATTCTTCTGCGCGTTTCAATCAATTTACTATTGGCAATGTCTTGGTTATGTTGTCTTGCTTATTTTTCTGCTGTCTCTTTTTTTTTTTCTTCTGCTAATGACCCTTTTAACACTGTCCATATCTAGCTTGAGAAGGGTTTACGTGAAACTCGTGTGGAGCACGAACAGATCAAGCTTTCAGCTGAAACTAAACTTGCCGATGCTCAGGCTGTGGTTGGTAGAGTTCATGATAAGTCTCTGGAAGTGCAAGAAAAGTTGCTGGCTGCAGATGCAAAGCTCGCCGAGGCAAGTCGAAAGAGTTTGGAAATGGAGAGGAAATTGCAGGAGGTTGAGTTTCGTGAAAGTGCAGTTACAAGCGAGCGAAAATTCTTTAATGCTGAGTATGATTAATGTAGAAAATTACTAAAATATTTTTGCCGTGGTGAATATATCATTTAGTTACTCTTTTGCTTTCTGACATGTTATCAGGAGGGAAGCACATGAGGCCACTGTTTTGAAGCATAAAGAAGATTTAAGAGTGTGGGAAAGGAAGCTGCAAGAAGGTGAAGAGAGACTTTGTCAGGGTCGTAGTATGATTTATGAGAGAGAGGAAACGGCAAAAGAACACGATCGGATGCTCATTAAGAAAGAAAGAGAACTACAAGAAGAGCAGGAAAAGGTCGAATTGATGAATTCGACTTTGAAGCAGAAAGAAGATGATATTAACAAAAGGCTTGCAGACCTATCTGTGAAAGAGGAGGTGAGTTTCTGACCCATCTCCATATTCTGGGATTTAAAAAAGGTCAGTATTGTGGTCTGTGTATCAATATCATTTTTTATTCGTTTGCAGAAAGCTGAGTCTTTGAGAAATGATCTAGAGATGAAGGAGAAAGAATTGATTAGTCTGACGGAGAAGCTGAGCGCCAGAGAGAGAGTATGTTGCAGTACCTTAGTTTGTGTGCAGCCTGATTTTTTTCCTACACATTTACAATTCATTCTCTTTCTTTTATGTTTGTGGGAAATAACTGCTCTTTGAATGTTCTCTTTCTTTGATATTCTTTTAGATTTTTTGGTCTATAAACTTTTATCTGGAGGCTTGTATCAATTTCTTATTATTGATTGACTTGGTTGGTGTCTTCTGATTGATGCTTCTTTTAGTATCCTTCAAAAAATTAGTTTTGAGTCTAGAAATTAACTTCTTAAGAGTAAATCTTAGCATTGAATTGAATTAGAAATTGAACTGGGAATATCTTCATTCGATAGTAATTGTGAATTTAGATGATTTTCTGCTCTCATCATTTTCTTAAGTACCTTTTAATCATTGAGGGATTACAAAGTATAGAAGGAACTGGTAGACATAAAGAGGCCCAACATTTTTTAGCACAATTTGAGAAGATGCCTTGTACAAACGTTTAATAACTAAATTTCTTTTTAAAATTCCAAAAATACCCTTAGTTTATGTTCATCCACGACTTTGTCTTCTTCCTCTCCCACCTTCACTATGACCCTGCCCCACCCCAGCCCCCAACCCTGCCAATGCCTTTGCCTAGTTGCTGAGTTATAATGTTTATTTAAATATTTGCTCAGCTTTGGATGTTATTTATTTGAATGCTAATGTTTCTTTTGAATCCTTTCAAGTACTCTACAAAGAGGCGGTGTTACAGAGAGGTGAATACAATAGATGTTTGTTTTCTCTTGCATAGTTAGATAATGGGGAGCACCATTTTCCTACTAACTTGGTATTAGCACAGTTTTTGGAGTTGGTTATGCTAGCACTTTTGAACACTAAATTTAGCATCCCAACCACTTTGCTTTCCCTGCTTGAAACTTATATGTAGATACAGATGAGAATTATAGAAGTTAATATATGTGAAGATTAGTAGCATTTCCCTTGTTTATATAGTTTTTGAACTCAGAAGTGCTCAACTTGACAAATAATGTTTCTTTATCATTATACCATGCCTCATTTTCAAATTTTCACAATAAATTGATGGGATTATCTAATGAAGGCTCCTCCTGGTACACCACCTTTATTCTGAATAGTGAATTGCGTTTCTGTTTTTGTTCTGCATACTGTAACCTGTATGAGGTTTGAATTCTCTGATTCAAAATTGAAAATTTGACTTGATATTGCTAACGGCTTAAATATTTTTTTCCAGGTGGAGATTCAGAAGATTCTCGATGAACATCGGGATGCTTTGGATTCAAAAAAGCAGGAGTTTGAGTTGGAAATGGTAAAGAAAAGGAAGTCATTTGAGGAAGAGAAGAAAATTAAATTCAATAACATAGTGCAGAAGGAAAATGAAATCAACCATATGGAGGAAAAGCTGAGAAAGCGGGAGCAGGGGTTGGAAAAGAAGTCAGACAGGTTGAAGGAAAAAGAAAAAGAGTTTGAAGGAAAGTTGAAAGCTGTGAAGGAAAAGGAAAAGTCAATCAAGGAGGAGGAGAAAAATCTGGAATTATTAAAGGAAGAAGCTTTCTCTGAAAAGGAAAGTTTGCAGCTCCTCAAAGATGAGCTTGAGAAGATGAGGGCTGAAATTAATCACAAGGAATTACAGATTCGTGAAGAAACTGAAAAGCTTAAAATTACTGAGACTGAGCGGAAGGAGCATATCCATTTACAAATGGAGTTGAAACGGGAGATAGAGAGGTACAGACATGAGAAGGAATTGCTATTTAAGGAAGCCGGGGATTTGAAACGAGATAAAAGCAAATTTGAAGAGGAATGGGAGGCTTTGGATGAAAAGAGAGCTGAGGTTACTAGGGAATTGCAACAAATCGAAGAACACAAAGTGATGCTTGAGAAATTGAAAACTTCTGAAGAAAAGCAATTAAAAGAAAATAAACTTGCCACTGAGAGTTACATTAGGAGAGAGTTGGAGGCACTTAGGTTAGAGAAAGAATCATTTGATGCCACAATGAGGCACGAGCAGTTAGCGTTGTCTGAAAAAACTCAAAGTGCACATGATCGATTAGTTCATGATTTTGAAACTCGAAGAGTGGATCTAGAGGCTGATATGCTGAATAAGAAAGAGAGAATAGAGAAAAATCTGGATGAGAGAGAGAGCACATTCAGGGAACAGAGAGAAAAAGAACTTGGCAATATAAGCTATTTAAAAGACGTTATCCAGAAGGACATGGAAGAAATAAAGTCTGAGAGACACAGATTAGAGAAGGACAAGCAGGGCATTGCCTTGAACAAGCAGCAGCTGGAAGAACAACAACTTGAAATGCACAAAGACATTGAGGAACTTGGTGTTTTGAGCGAGAAGCTTAAGGTTCAGAGGCAACAATTTATTAAGGAGAGAAGCCAATTTCTTGCATTGGTCGAGACACTTAAGAGTTGCCAAAACTGTGGGGAGATTGCAAGGGCATATATATTATCTGATCTTCGTTTGACTGAACTTGATGACAAGGAAGCCCCTCTTCAGGCACAGGGAGAGGAGCTTCTGGAGAAGGTCGCTTCATATGGAGCAAACGTCGAGAAATCACCTGGTGAGAATGATCCCAGATCATCAGGATCTGGAGGCCGTATCTCTTGGTTGCTTCAAAAGTGCACGCCAAGGATCTTTAACTCATCCCCTGAAAAGAATCTCCAGCACATGGCTCCTCAAAACTTGGAACAAGCCTTGGATGATACACTTGTAAGTGCAGCAGAGAAGGCTGATGGACCAAGCACTTGGATGGACACTGAAGCACGAGGATATGGTAGTCCTGAAGAAGATAAAAGAAAACAAGAAGTGCTGGAAGATTCACAGCGATCACAGCTGAGAAGTAACCGTCGCAAACCTGCTAAACAACCGGGAGGAATCCATAGAACGCGCTCTGTGAAGGCAGTGGTTGAAGATGCTGCAGTTATCTTAAGAAAGAAATCAGGAGAACTAGAGGTGAAAGGGGAGAAAACGAATGATTCTTCTTCTTATATAAATGAGGAAAGTCGTGTTGAGAAAGCAACTGGTACAAGAAAGCGAACTCGTGCACAAAGTTCTAAAATGACAGAGACTGACCTGGAGGCTGATTATAGTGAAGTACAATCTGAAAGTGTCATGGCAGATGGCATCAAGAAGAGGCGTCAAACAGGTGCTCCAGCTGTGCAAAATGCTGGCAAGAAGCGTTACAATCTAAGGCAACGGCACCGCAAGACGTAAGTCTATATGATCCAATTTTTTATGCAAACACATGATATTGAATAGTAAGGATGGTACTGAATAGTAATGAAGGGTAATAATCTGTGTAGTAAGTGAATAAGTTTGCCTTTAACTCTCTTTTAACAGTGTTAATTCTTATTCTCTATCTCTACATTATGTTGTTTGACCCAACTCCATCAACCAAGCATTCTTACAAAAATAAATAAAAAGTGGCACATGTCTTCTTGAAATTAATAAAACACTCATAAAAATGTCGTGCATATCACTAATGCAGACACTTAACCCATATTCATATTTACATTTTCGCAAATACCTTGTATGTATTTTTGTGATTTATTTTCACATACTAAATGTAATGACCAAATTTATGACATGGTAACCCCCCTCCCCCTTTCACACACGCACCCTAGTGGTTTGCTTGTAATTCTCTTTCAGTACTATTTAGCAATGTTGTGACTATTTTATTAGAAGGTGCTCTTGATATGTTACATTTATGGTACTGGAAGTAGTGCACTTGCATTGCTTATATGTGTTTGTTTGAAAATGGAACTCGTGTTAGAAGAACAAATGAGAGAAAACTGATAATGTCTACAGTTATTCTGACAGAATAAAGGTTATGGTTGCGCTCTAAAGTCAATTATTTTATTGATTCAAGCATTGAAACATTATGAGTTTCTTTTGCATTTTGTTTAATATTTGCACCATATATGGCAAAGATCATATTATTATAATTTTTGTACTATCTCCACTGAGTTTGCCGTTCTTTTCACATGTTTCTAATTGTAGTTTGTTTTCATTTTCGTTTAACAACTAGAAATCCTTCTTCAGGATCAATTTTATAGAAAGAACTTCTAAATGGTGAATAAATTGATCTACGATTTTCTAATACAGAAAGTTTTTAAGATTTATTTTATAATTTGATTAGCATTTGAGAATTAGAACATAACCAAATTCAGATTTTACTCTGTAAACAATAGAGCCTAGGTAGCCTAGCCTAAGTCCTCCCAATTAGAAGATTCTATCTTCAATTGAATTTCTAAATCTGAACGTCCCAAAATGAGTCAGTGTGCGCGCGCACACACGGACACAGAACATAGTTATATGATTTGTAGAATTACTTCATTGTATAGCTCCAATGTAAAATATTTCTTTTCTCTCATAATTAATGTTCAATTATGGTTATAGATCTCGTTTGAGTTGAACTTTGAAATTTCTGAATAACTATTAGTAATTTATTGTATATTTATATGTTCTTTTACTATCAGTTTCCACCTTTTTAACTAAATACATAGTTGTCCATGCTAATTGTTGTAATTTTGCTCAGTGTTGGCACAGACATATCAGCTTCTGTGGACAGTGAAAGTAGAGCCGAGAAAGAAATTGGTGGTGATGGTCCAACTTCGTCACGAGATAATGAAATTAATTCTATGCAGACAGTTGAAATTGCCAGCCAGAATGAGAATCCAACACCAATAATCGAGATTACATCACATAGAAATGTTGAAACTCAAGTGGTAAAATCTTTGATCCTGGACAATCTAGTGACTGTTAGTTGAATTTAATTTACTGTCTCGGTATAACCTTTTGTTTGCTGTGACACAGTTGAAGACATCGATCGATGGCATTGATGACAATGCCAATGCTGTGAATGGTGGTACACCAGAGTACAACAGTGAAGATGAACAAGACAGCACATCGCATGGGGATGATGAAAATGGTGATGGAGATGACGATTCTGAGCATCCCAGTGAAGTGTCAATTGGTAGAAAGCTCTGGACATTCTTTACATCATGATATTTCACACCTCGTTTTTCGTAGTTTGCTGGAAGAAAGGTGTCAGTCCGTTTAGCTTACCATGTATCAAAATTTCAAATATAGTTTTCTTAGGAAATGTCGAATAATCTGCTGCTATTGGTTTCTGCATATCTAGTCGATTGTCTGCATTAGAAGTAGATGCACTGGGGACGTATTCATATGTTGTAAACTTATGGCATGCTTGAAAGAGAGGATTCATACTCACTGTAAAACCATCAAATATAGGTATTCAACTACATTTCTCTTCCTTCAAACTTTCATCAGTTAGTACTGTTCTGATTTTATTATTAACATTTCCGTAATTGATTTTTAAAATCATTAAGAGGCTGGACACCTTAGACAGCTTGTGTATTTTAGTTGCTTATCTATTTTCCATTTCCCCTTATAGATTTCATTCTCTAGAATAGCAATGTAAATTGATTTATTTATTTATTTATAAAACAAGGTCTAGGTGTAATAATTCCGCTTGGGGTTTGATGGTTTATTTTTGTTAAAAAAATAGTTGGTTACAAAATTGATTACATCACTTATTATAGTGTGACATGTCACCTGGTGGTGCTTGGTGTATATATACACACGATTGAAATTGAAAGCAATTTGATGAATGTGGTATCGAAGTTCAGGTTGTTGAGGGAAAGTGGCATTGTCTGATTTGTTGCCTTATTATATTCCAGTTGTTTCATGCGAAAAATGTCGTGAGGATTTGTGCTTTGAGGTTCTTGAGATGTCAAATAGTTTCTTCTTTCATTTATCCTGCAATCTGCAGAGCATTTCAAGCAAGAGATTTTCTAAGTATAAAATGTTCTTTATTTTAAAGAGTCAAAGATTAAAAATAAGTTCCCAGAAACTCCATTTGAACTTTTTAAAATGGAGCGGGTTTGACTCTTCAGATTATAGAGCAAAACTTACTCTATTATTAATGTATAATGATTGTAGTAAGTTACGAAACAGTTTAATTGACTGATCATCGACGTATAAAAATTTATATTAAATAAAATATGAGGAGAAATCGATAAATTTTTATTGAGAACAGGAAATTAAAGAATTAAAATAGAGAACATTGTTGGAGTGTATAAAAAATTTGACTTTCTAAACTTAAAAATTCTCTCTATAATACATAAAATGTTTTTATAAATGAAAAATCTTTTGAAAATACTCGTAGCTCAAAAACACAAAACTACACGCTCTGAACCACTAACTTGCACCAAGCCAAATAATTAGCGAAGCGGATAAATATATCAAAACTATTACAGTTTTACATTTGACTCTTTCAAATTGGAATAACTATTTATAAATATATTAATAAGTAAAACAATTTGTCCTTTCCTCCACTTCCGATATCCGTGGCAGTTCCTCTTTGGTGTCTATTCTCCTAAGTGCACTTATTTAGTCGAGCCTGTGTTCTCCTAAGTGCACTCGCTTAGTCGAGTCTTTATTCTTCTAAGTACATTCACTTAGTCGAGCCTCTATTCTCCTAAGTGTGCCTCTTCGACTATTGTTATTTGTGACATATATTTCTACATTTTACAAGTCCAATGCCTCCCATAATAAACCTGGACTTAGGGAATTGTTATGATACTAGTATCCTAGTAGCATTACATTATTACTCTAGCACATGCACTGTATTATTGTTGTCAAGTACGCATGATATATCATTGTTAGCGTGTCATGATGCTATTTTAATTACTACCAGTATGCATGTCACATTATCTGCACTATCATTTTATTGTCGTCAACATGTAACTTGCTTCACACTAGCAATATTGTTACACTAAACCATGCAAGCACATGATTTTCTATGATATATGATAGGCTCTATATGTTATAAATTTGATTTGCTATTATTCACTTTATCGTCATGAGTATTTTGAGGAGTAAATAGGCTTCAATTTATCTTGTATATGCGCATTGAAGATATTGTATTGTATTTTAGGTTGATTTAGCCCATAACAAAGGAAACACTACCAAAAATTTCGTTAAATCATAATACGATATTTCAGAAGCAATTCGTAAACCCTCACCCATTAGAGTTGCTAATATTTGAAAGGTTGTCTATAAGGCTTCATATCTTGGAGATTATTTGCAATTCATGTGTTCACGACATCTCATATTTTTAAGGTAATTCGTAAGCTCACCTAGTTGACAACTTATATTTCAAAGTCCTATTCACACTTGAATTTACGACTTAGATTTGAGGAACTATTATCATATTTATAAATTATGTGGCATGCACATGATAGAGGGGGTCCCATATTGGCTGACTTGATAATCGATTGTCGATTGGATTGGACCTATTTAATCAAGCAACGTCTTCTTGAGCTTGAGTTCGGTCCATTAGCCCCAACTTGACCTATTTCCATTTCACTATATGTACGCAAGTCTATTTAACACAAGATAATATTATTTTAATCATAATCAAACCCTTCACCCTTTCTTGCAATTATTCTATCTCGTTCGACCGTTGACTTGATCATCGAAATGCAATGGTCGTCGAACATTTTTCTTGATTAGTTGTCTTTGAACCCTAACGGGGTGTTCAAGTTTGAGTTGCTATCTTGATTGATGGTACTTCTGCACTTTACTTTTTATAATACTTTTGTTCTAAGATTATTTTGGTCAATGAAGCTATATGATCTCCTCATGGTAGCTTTGCATGCTAAAGATCCCCTCTATTTATGTAATTCACGACTAATCATCAAATATTGGATTTAGTAGGCTATAATCAACCTGACCAAATATTATATCAAGAGGGGGTGATCTTAATTGAGATTTCAATTAATTTTTAAAATTCTTCTAATTCACGTGTCAATAATTGAGATTTAAGGCTTGTTTGAGTCCCATTTTTGTTAAAAAAATACATTTTAAATAGTGTATTGATGAGAAATATGCGGTTAAAAAATAAGGAAAATTTTTGAGTTTATGTGTAATATTATTTTATTGAAAAATGTGATTGAAATGAGGACTATTATTCAAGAATGCTTTTTTTATTTATTTTTATTTTTATTTTTAAATGGGGCTCAAACAAGGGCTTAATGAATTTAATAAGATTCATTATAATTTAAGTGTCCCCAACTAAGGTTTTATTAAGTTTCAATGAAAATTCTTTAAAATCTAAGTATCCTCAATAATTTTTTGCTTTTCGCAAAACAAGAAGTTAATTAATTACTGAAAAAATTATAATTCTTTTCTTAGATGATGCGTTGAGATTTCATTTACACGTGACATGATGAACATTATTGCATTCTACTATCTATTTTTAATTGTTTTTTAGAGTTACTAGGAGTTTTTAGGGTTTTACCTAAATGAGGGAGTTTGTATATCACGACCATGTTTTATAAATACAGTCAAAGTACAAGATGGAGGCATTCTAGCCTTAACATGATTGCAAATTTGAAATCTACTACCATGTACACAGTTTTCAATCCAAATGAATGGAAATTCTTCTTGTTATACCAATAACATGCATACAAGAAATTTAAGTGGTAATTTTCCACATAGACTCCTAAAATAATTGAAGAAACAAGCCGGCATCTAATTTTACTTAAATTTCTACACAGTTGACATTGAAGATTCAACATCTATTGCGTACAAGAAATTTAAGTGGAAATTTTCCACATAGACTCCTAAAATAATTGAAAAAACAAGCCGGCATCTAATTTTACTTAATTTCTACAGTTGACATTGAAGATTCAACATCTATTGCTTGCATTTCACTTCTAAGCCCTTGTTTGGTTTGGATTAAAATCCAATTAAATTTCAACTCAAAGTTAATAATTAATTTTAATCACATATTTTATGGGATCCACAACTTTTCAACTACACATTTCATCAACTTTTATCAAAATTTACTAAAAATTTGATTTTAATATCTACCAAACAGGGGCTAAAACTATCTTTCTAAACTTTCCACGTATCCCATTTCTGTCTCACAATTCAATTTGTAGAGTCGAGTCCAGATAGTAACCGTTTAACTCTTAAGTCAAGGAACGAAGTGACAAAATGACATCTATTACGCCTATTATTCTTACAAATATGGCGTCTAAATAGGATCCTTGGAAGAAATTGAAATGAACAAGAAAAGGACTTCAACACAACATGTTTACACATTTATATAAACCCCTTCTTTCATTTTAAGAAAAGTTGTGCATGCTTGCTTATCTCTCCGAAATCCGACCAGAAAGTTTTCCGATGGTTTCTTCTCCTTCTCCTTTATCATTTTCAAAAACCCGAAAACTTATTCATATATTATTTATTGGATTTCTTCTTGCAAATTCTTGTATGGCAATTAGGCCAGGGAGAACACTTACGAAGGAAGATAATGTTTCAGTAATGATCTTGAAGCATTACCAGCAGAAGCACTATCTACCAGAAGGCCTATTTTCAACAAGACTGCCTAAAGGAAGCATTGTTGCTCCTTCTGGTCCATCCAAGAGGCACAATAAATAGTCGACTCTTTACCTCAAAATTGAACCAATTGGGTTCTTTCCTTATTTTATTCCCAATTTCTATAATTTTCCCTCTCAATTCTGTACTGATTAGAAAAAATTTACGAATAACAAATTCACTGTAGCCTAATAAAATCAGAAGATGTGAAGGTGCTGTTTTTACTTCGCTTGCTTCTATATACTGCTCTTTTCAGTGTTAATCATACATGAATGAAATAGGAACTCACAAGATAATTTTTTGATGCTGGTACATTAGCATTTATAATATTCTAAAATCCATCAAAATTTCAGTTGAGACCACAATATAGATTAGGTACGTATTCACCATGGAAGTAGTAGGTCAGCTGCCTATGTGAATTTTCAAAAGAATATTTATATTTAGGGTCCGTTTAATTGCAAGGATCGAAAGAAAATGAATTCTAGAGAAAGTAATTGTCTAGAAATTGTTTTGCAGGAAATTGTTAATTAAGTGTGCTTGATTAGCCTGATTTTCCACCAGAAAAATTTTTAAATTTTGTGTTCGTTTGACTTTGTTTTATATGAAAATTGTCCATTAAAGTGATAATTTTTTTCATAATTGGTTATAAAATTTGTTTCCATTGCCAAAAAGTAAAAAAAAAAATGAAAAATTTTTCCCTAAAAAAGCATTTCTTTTTATCAAAGTTTAGTGTTGGTTTGTATCAAAATTGT
>CAIGRN010021408.1:0-29957 GCA_903798345.1 Fraxinus anomala
CGATTGGATTGGAAACTGAGCCCGAATTGAAGGTGTTTGGAACCCAAAATCTCAACAATCCTAAACTATTAATCTAAGAAATATCAAACACAAAAAACGAAAATTCCTACTCTTGAGTAAAAATAACCATCTTTCCTAACTCTTACTTTTCTTGAACATTTGTCATCTCTAAAATAAAAATCACATATACGTAGCGAAAACCTTGTCAACTTTTATAACTCTATTCATACTTTAGCAACACGGGAGATCTTACTAAAATGCCGACTCATTAAAGTGTAGTTGTATAAGAGATAAATTCATGTAAACTAGATTATGCAATAGGACAAAAGACACTGACCTCTCTTGGTATTGGATATTCTTCCGATTCAAGCATTTGGACAACTTGGCTCATCCTAGGTCTCTTGTTTGAATCTGGATCAACACATCTCAAAACAGTCAAAAGAGCTCGTTTGAGGGCTCTCGTTGATGGCCTCGTGTCCATGTATGGATCCATCACTTCCTCAGAGCGCCTGCTTCCAACCATCATTTTCAGCCAATCCACCAGATTTACCTGCAATTTTCATACATTTTCATTCAGTGGAACTGAAGATAGAAATGCCTCAGAAAAGCAGAGGTGCCGATCTGAAGTACGCAAACTCGATAGATTTCGAAAGGAAATAATTCAGTGGAAATTCAACTGGAACAAATAGGATTTGCAAAAATGTTACATAGAGCAAAAGGAAAAATAACACAAAAAATAGACGTCAAGGCTTCTTTCAGCAATTTTTTCAACTACAAATCAAGTCATGACTTCATCAAGTAGCTGAAAGGAGCCTCAAGTAACAGCTGTATAGAGATTCCTGCTCCATTATACCAATATAAGATGTATATTTCTATCACTAATGAAAAAAATAGAACATATATACAAAGAAATTTTTTTTTATTGAATTCTTAAATTTAATATCGTCAACCCGCTTGTTTGTAATTCCTCAAATAAGAATACAATGAAAAAGTAGTTTAATTTTAATTTACTAGCATGTTTTCTAGCGGAGACTGGGAGAGAGAGGATTGAATACCTCTTGAGCAGGACGGCCATAGTCAACTGGATCTCTTCCTGTAATTGCTTCTAATAGCACAACTCCAAAGCTATAGACATCACTCTTTTCATTCAGAAGGCCAGTATTTGCATATTCAGGAGCCACATATCTGTACATCATTTGAAGTAAAAATGTTAGAAAATGAATCGTAATTGCACATCGTTCTATATATAATACGCTTAACCCAACCCTTCAGTGCTCAAGTGAGATAAAACAAGAACCAGTGGCCCTGTAGAACTTAGAAAGAACCAAAAAGGAAAGCAAAAAACTCACCCAAAGGTACCCATGACTCGAGTTGTGATATGACTTGTCCCAGCACCAAGAAGCTTAGCTAGACCAAAATCAGAAACCTTGGCATTGAAGTCATCATCAATCAATATATTGCTCGATTTTATGTCTCGGTGAACCACTTTCGGTTCAATGGCCTCATGCAAGTAGGCAAGACTGCGAGAAGTGTATCACGTGTAATAAGATCTATAACGTTGGAAGAGAAAATTAAAGGATAATAACATAGATAAACCAACTTACGCCTTAGCTGTGCCAAGGAGAACCTTCATCCTGGCCTCCCAAGTAAGGCTTCCATGCTGGCGCATAGCCCCATGAAGCCACTGTTCCAAGTTCCCATTGTTGACATATTCATAGACAAGCATCCTGCAATGTAGAGAATAAGTTAAAGAAATTTCATGCAGGAAGGTAATAAACTAGTCCCAAAATTTTAGAGCATTGGTGGGTTTCTGTTTTTGGATCACAAGCTTATAACTTGAGTTGCGTCTCATACTAATTGGGGAACATGTAATGAGTGGACTAAAACCATTTGCAATGGAAAACCATGCCCATGCACAAAATGAGTTCACAATGAACAAATCTTCCAGGGAGTCTGGCATTTGTAGAAAATGCAGCTAAGTAGTTGGATTTGAAAGCCAAATTACACAGTACCTGTGAGTTCCTTCAATACAATACCCCAGGAGCCTAACCAAATTTTTGTGGCGCACGTGGCCAATAGCTTCAACCTCCACTTGAAATTCTTTCTCTGCTTGACCCCTGATGAAAAAGAAAATATTAAAAATATTGGCCTTCGAAACCATCCATTAAGTATTTTCATTAAACATCAGAAGGGGAAAAAAAAATTCGAAACTCACAGGTTGTTGAGGAGCTTTTTTACAGCCACAGGAGTACCATTAATCAACTGTCCTTGATAAACAACGCCATATCCGCCCTCCCCAATGACATTCTCCTTAGAAAATCTGTTTGTAGCAAGTTCCAGATCTCTAAGTGTAAACCAGTGACCCCAGCCCAGGTGAGAAAGTTCGGGCAGGCCCAATAACGGAGAAGGAGCAGTTACTGGATGTGAAGAATAAGATTTATGTGCACCAAATGTTTCCGAACTCCCTTCCTCACCTGACTGTGATCCACAATAATCTTTATCAACATTATAAAATGAACCTGATTGACTACTGTTATCTCCATTCTTTCTTTTTGGCATTCCCAGATGGACCAAAACTTTGTCTGATTCTTTATCGCTGGATTTGCCATGAATGGTGAGAAGAATCCCATCACGTGGAACAAATTCATTAGTTGATACTTGTTCCACTCGTACTTCTTTTATTTCCTTCGAAACAGTTGGTATTTGGCTAAGGGGAATTTTTTCTTGAGTTCTATATTTCTTTCGTGATGTAAGATAAAATGTCAATAAAAAGAGGATAAACACAATCAATAACCCAACAATAATCCCAATAACTTCCCAGACCTTGAGACCAAAAACGACAGTATTCTTTGAGAGTTCCACATTAAGATCAGAAGCCATCTTTTAGGATGTCAAACAACCTGCAAAATCTGTACAAGGAACGCCCAAGTTAACACTTCAATTTTGCAAAGTACAATAACCCTCAATTCTTCTAACCCTCTTTCTATTAAACCAATATAGGAGTTCTGAGAAAATAATCTTTTAAGTTCGTGGCACTCATAAATGCAACATTTTTTTTTCTTGATAATTCAGCAATTTATTAAAAGGAAATAAAACTCTATAAAAGATACTAACTATGAAGCCAACTTACTAATGTTGGGACAAAAAAAAAAAACACAAGTAGGTAAGAATTATGAAGACCAGAACAGTGAAAAGAACAAAACAGACATAATTATAAGCATTTCAAACATCTCAATGAGTAGATCAATAGCAAGATCTATAAAAGACCCATTTGTATAAAACACTTTTCATCTTTCATAACGTTAAGTCACATAATTAAGTCATAAAAAAGACCTTATAATTAAATGCACTCTGTAAATAAATTCAATGAAATAAATAAATCCCATTCAAGAAAAGAAAATGTCCCAATATCTCAAAAAGTTATCAAGTTCTTACCTTTTTCTGCACAGGATTCAAGAGAGCAGTTTTCAAATCCCTGATCTAGAAAACCCCATCACCATGTAAATTTCTTGGACTGCAAAAAGAAACCCACCAGCAGATCTTGACTTAGAAGAATACCCAAAAATCAAAGATTTTTTTTTCCTCGAAAAAACGCTCAAATTGGAAACTAGATCTAACTTCCTTTCAGGGATTTCAATGCATAAACAAATGTGAGTGCTTTATAACACCACCACTCCTTACATGCCTTTACCCAGAGGACAACAACAAAAGGGCTGTATTTGCAAAGAGAGTATAGGTACATAGAATGCTAATGGCTAGTTTAATTAATTCTAGTCACAAAATGAATATTGTTGTGCGTGTTGGTTTCAGGTAGGGAATATAAATGTGAATATATATTCAAATACATGACAGAAAAAGAAGGAAGAATGAAGTTATCAGTGGTAGGTAATGAGAAAATGCCTTAATAACAATTAAACAAACAGTAAAACAAAAGCATTAGGAGAATTAAAAGATACCCTTCTCCTCTTGAGTGGCACTTCTTTTTTAATTTTCTGTTGAAGATGACTGATTATCAGAAAGTTCACTGGGTTACATTATCTTTACCAAAAGCACTCTTTTTTACCTTAAAGATTGCAACTTTTTATCTGGGTTTTACCACACTGCAAATATCAAAGTTGGTCAAATATATATAATTGAGAGAAAAGGATATAATAGTGGGATTTTGGTAGCCGTATTTGTCACAAAAAAACTGCAATACACTGCCAGTTTTTTGGTGAAAAAATCTGATGGTTGAAGGCGACTATTTGTGGTGAGTACATTTTTCATTTATTATTATAGTAGTCCACTTGATCACTGGCACTAAAAGTTATAACACTTTTTACATTGGTTACAGGAAGAAAACAACAAAACTTTGCCAACAAAGAGAAAGGCTAAATTAAAGGGAAAAAGGAGAAACACACCAGACTTTTGTCATTAGCTCCGGGGACTACAGACAGATAACTCTATATTGATTATATCAGCGTCCATGGAAATATTTTCAGTTGGATTAAAAAATACGAGGATGAAATTACTTTATAGTCCTTGTTATCTACCTAAATGAACATTCTTGTTGGAGTATTTTAATTCTCCGATTCTCTACAAATGATATAATATGCTCTTTAAAAATAGAGATTCTATTGGAGATGCTCTAAGAAATATGTGATTAAAGTAAAATTTCGATTTTGACATTTAAATTACGAAGAGATTATAAAAGTGTTAATTACACTGAGGGTCATTGAACTTTCACACTAGTTGCAACTGGGTCATTGAACTTCACTTTAGAGTGATCAAGTCGCCAAACTTTAATTTAAAAGCAAATATGCTACTTCGTGTGGATTTCGATAACTTGCCTATTGGAATTTGCTGACATGTCCATTAAAACTAATAGAATGCCAATGTATCAGTCACCAAATTAATAACACTTAGAATCACTGAGCGATCAAGTGAGTCGCAATTATCTCTAAACCTTCACCTTGTTGCAGTCGGTTACTGAACTTTAACTGATAATATAGTTAATCAACTTTGATAAATAAATGATCAGAAAAATACTTAAAGGATTAACTTGAAAGTTTGCACAAACTTTAGCGACTATTTATAAATTAAGCTCTCGATAATCTGAAAGCTATTACAAAATCTATCAATACACATGCATATTTATAAAGGAACAATTGAGAAAGTATGCAAACAGCAAAGTATCTATGGTACCCTCAGTAAAAGTTAGTGGCACTTTGCTATTCTAAAAAAAGTGCATTATCCCCGTTAGTGGCACTTTGCTATTCTAAAAAAAGTTAGCGTGTGTTTGAATCTCGTTAAAATGATAATAAAATTCTGAGAATAGTGATTGATGGAAGAATGTGTAGTGGAAAAGTGATGAAAAGTTTTAAATTTGTGTGGTGGAAAAGTGGGTAAATGAAGGATATAAAGAAATGATCTTCCAATGAAAATTTGAAAGCCCATAAAATTTTAGTTTGAGAATGCTCTAAAGAAATAAGAATGGATCCAAAAACAAAATTTTACTTAAAATGTGATTCATGAAACAAGTTTCACCAATTACTTCTATCAAGAATTTTTCGTCTGGCCCAACGGACCTGTTTTGCCCCGCACTAAATGGAATGAGGATCTCTCGAATTTTCGAGTTCGTCCCTATTATTATTTTTATGTTTTTCAATTTAAATCGTACTTAAAAAATTAAAAATAATATTGAAAAATAAATAATTATTAAAAGGGTGGTAAATGGAGTTTTTTTTTTTTTAATCTCAGTCTCATGGTGCCTCGCTCCCATCCCATCCCATCCCATCCCATCCCGACCCGTCAACCTCGATTCTCGAAAATTCCTGTTGGGGCCGGGGATGATAATGCACAATTTGGTATTTACTATATCAAGTCTCGTTATCATCCCTAACTTTTACATACCGCTTTCAACTGAATTTTACTAAAATTTTAATGCAAGGCAATCTCATTTTGTACTATCGAGAGAGAACGAGACAAGTATGAATTATAAGGTACTCTTAAATTAGAGTTTTGGCTTCATGTTTGATGTGAAATGTCAGATGACTTAATATTTATTATAATTAGTTCAATTCAATGTACGAGACATATTTTGGAATCTTCAAGAAGAGGTTAAAACTTATTAAAAGGAGAGTGAATATTTATATTTCATAAAAAGAATCTAATTATAATCTGTAATTCAATTTTATTGTATGATAATGAGAATATTAACAGAATCATAATCTGTCGTCAAAGAGACAAGACGCCTGTGTTTATCCCTTGTCTGAGATTTAATAAATAATATTTCTGTTATTTAAGATAATTTTTTAGCTCTAATTCTCAATTTATAAATATAAAATTTGCCGACCACATTCAATTCTGCCTAATTGAATATTGTCTCATTAATGTAACATCTAATAAAATATCATGTGGTTTCATGAAAATCCCACAAACGTACGAGATAGTTGACAAGTAATATGTGATGAGTAACGTGTATCGTCTCATAAGGAATAAAATTCAATCAAAGTTTACTAGTTTCTATTCAGATTCAAAGTAAGTGAAAAAAAGATATTTGTGATTTATAATTATTCTAAATTAATCTACGAAATCTCGTAAAATTCGATTTTGTATGTATATGGAATGAGTGCATTGGATTACGAATCCACATATTATTATCTATTTCAATTTTCAATTATGTAGATAGTTTTATTCATGTATTCTTGATAATGATAAATCTATGGTAATTAACTTTTTTTTAAGACAAATTAAACTTATTCTAGCCACAACTCGGATATATTTCTAGTTCGAATTCGAGTTAACACGACGCACCAAATTTTGTGATTATCTCAAATACTGCAAACGTGATAAATATTATTACTAACATCTATTATATGTATGTTAATCAAGCAGTATTATAGACCTATTGTAAGCATCTTAGCATTACAACAAACAACATTTTATTTAATTGCTGATCAAGCAATCAAATAATGAAATTAAACATGCAAGATTAATCATGAATCGTAAAAAGTTAACTAAACTACTTGTCTTGAATTAAAAATAAATAATAAAAATGTTTTATTTTCATCCAATACATGAAAAGAATTAGCCTAACATGTTATGCAAATTACACAAAAATTTGAAATAACATCACCCGAAATTGAAAACAATGATTAAAAAGTGAAAAATCAATTTATTCTTCGTTAATCTTCAACCTAGACTTTGAATATTAAATCTCTTGCGTTAATTTCCTTTGAATGTCGTGCTAGACTTGTTCTTCGTGATGAAATTATGGTATATTATATGGTGTCTCGTTCTTGACGTCCCAAATAGGTTAAATAGATGATAAAATTGCATTCCGAATAGAATTTGAATCCAAAATGGAAACTAATCCATTCCTGTTGAAATTGGCATCCGCGGCCGCACTATAGTGTGCACTGCGGCTATGCCATATAATTGATTTAGGTTCTGTAAATAAAACGTGAAGCCGACACAAGTGTGCTGGCTTCTTATAATTGTGTCGTCGCGACGCTTTACTAGAACGCCTAAACTTCTCGATGGCATCTCCAAATCCCTTTTCACTCTTTTGGTCCTTTGGCTTTCCTATGTATTCAATTGAGTAATCGAACTCTCCAATCATTATCAAGTGCTCCGAATCATCTATTGGCTTTGTCTAATTTGGTCCCCAAAATTTTGACTTCTTCTATTTTAACCCATTTTTTGCTTCATTTCTCCAATTATATCCTTTTGCATCGAGCGTCACCTAACAAACGAAATATATACAAAATTAAGCCTCAATACATCCAAAATAACAATAATTGTTTTAGTAGTTACAACTGAAACAAGTGTATAAAAATACACTTATCAATGTGTAGATAGAATGAATAGTGAATATTATTTGTTAGTCTTACAAAATATGTGAATAAAAAGTTGTTTCATTAATTATAATTTATAAATGGCTTATAAATTGGTGCCAAACAAGGGCTGAGTCAACTCCACATAGAGGTCATGTGGAAAAAGCCCTCCCAAGAGGTTGAAAGGTCTCATTGCACTTTGAACTATATAAATACCCTTCTTAAATTCTTAAGTAAGGTAAATGAAATTTAATACTCCTAGTTAAATGTCGACTTGTCTTCCCACACTCAATTTCTACCATCTAACTTGATCATCACAGTGCATATAATCTTGCATTCCAATGAGTGTGCATAATTCAAAAATTATTTTTAAACTCATGAGGTGCCAAAAATTATTATTTTCTAATACTTCACATTTTCTTTCAACAAAATTGTCTTCTAAAAAGGAAATCTCGAGCTAAATATAGATAAAATAAAAATGTTTTAATTACAAAATACAGATTTTTGTTGCAAGAAAATTAATATTGATAAAAAAAATAAAATAATCTATTTAGAGATTATTATTATTATTATTTTTTTGAAAACTATTTAGTGAATATATGACCTGTTATTACCTACTAGTATTTTGCACCTTGTTCTATCAAAAGTTATCAAATAGTAGTAAACTTTTATTCTCGCTTTTGGTATCGGATTAGATCAGATAAAAAGTTTAGTATAAATTACTATAAAATATTATTAGGTAGAGTGTAATATGGTAGATAAAGTGAATAACTATATTTGAATTTTTATTCTAAAAAAACTCTCACACACACACACACACACACACACTCTCTCTCTCTCTCTCTCTCTTCTTATCCAACCTAAACCCACCTCCAACCTCGTATTATGTTGTATAGTCGATAGTGCAAATAACTATCTTTCAAATGAAAAATTAAAAATATTATCCACCTTAATCTATCATAACATCATTTATCTAGTATTATTCTTTATAATTTTATACTAAATTCTTTATATGACCTAATATGATACATCAAATACAGCATTAAAGAAAAATACGTTGGACTGTGCTTTTTTTTACTAACAAAATTTACTTATCTTAAAAATAAGAACTTTTCTTTTTCTTTTCTTCTTTTTTCAAAAAGTTACTTAAAAAGTTAAAATTATGAGAAACATGGATGCAACCTTCAAAAAAAAAATTACATGCTTTTAATAAGAAAGGGGGAGACAAGATACAATTATGCAGCATTATCAACTTTTGATAAAAGCCGAAATTATAGTTGGATAGTTAACGTTTTTAGGGTAATAATACAGACTACAGTTATCATGTGTTGGATTATGTGCTTAAGTCAAATGATTGATTGAACCTCCTTAATTTCATGATTAATATGACACTCATTATACCTAGTACTCGCTTGCTTCTGAATTATGTCTATCGAGTAATTTTGGAAATGTGTCCTTTTTCCAAACTAGGGGTATTAAATAAGATGGTTGTCTCTATCCGTTACGTACAAATCAGAGTTATTTCTTCGTCGAAAGCATTGAAATTTTCGACTTGAACTCGACATATTTATTTATTTTGATACCACATGTTTACGTTAAATTATCTCATCTAAAAGCTTAATCGAATAAAAAAAAAAATTATTCATTTATATTTTATATTTTATGTGCCCTTCACGTGCATACCAAATTTATTTTGTTATTAGAAACTTGCTATGCGGAGTTTCCTCCATTTTATAATTTTTTTTCAAATTTATTTTCAATGACACGTTTCATATGATTTATAAATTTTATCAATTTTCAATCATACATTTGATCAGTTTTTATCGAAATTTACTAAAAATCATGTTTTTAGCTAAACCAAAGAGCTCGTGATGTTTACCTACACTAAGGACTATAAACTATCCATCCCTACGAAATTGTCCAAATTTTTTATTAAATTCATTAATATTTATTCTAGCTACTCAAGGTTCTTCCATACAAATTAATTAACTCGAACATGTAAGTCTCACTAATGTACAATATTAAATATCAAGGCAATGCAATTAACACACAAATGCAGTCTGTAGATACAAGAGTAATTAATATTTTAATCCCCATTAATCACGAGATTTTCTTAAACCGTATCCATAATAATTTGTAAATACCCCGTAAATTTAGCCTCTTGTGTCGTACGTTGTATTAGAATTTAAAAGTTGAATTTGTCAACTTCACGAGCAAAAATTATAGTATGGAACAAAACTTATCCTTGATTCTTGGTTAAGGGGACAAAATAAAAGGAAAAAATTTCTCTATTTTTAACTTATAATTCGAAACTATCTTCAAGCAAGGTATAAGTTGTCTAGTCCATTTTGCTAATTGCTATTTGGACTAGAAAATGAAATGCTACCAATTCTTGATTTGAAACATTCTCTAGAGAATATTAATAATTAATTAAAAAATTATTTCATAATTAATTATGTGGGGGTGGGTTTCACTTATTTTTAAGTTGCATGAATGTTCATCCATACATGTCACTTCTCTTTTTCTTTTGGATTATTGAGAGATCTCGTGTTTAGCAAATCATTGATTTCACCGTTTAGAATAATCTTATGCCAGCTAACAGCCGCTCACGTCAACAATCACATCTCTTAACTACTCAATGTGTCCCTAATGAGTGACATTTTTTGTGATTAAAAATAAGAAAAAACGTATAATCCAAAAGTTCCAAAAATTTCAAGCGACGGGCATCAAAGTCGCTCTTTCTATTCGAGGTTCATTTAAAATTAGTGCTTTTTTGGTTGGATTTGAAAGCACTAATAAACATAGAAAGGTTTGCACTACTTTTAATAGAATCGACCTTTCAATTGAAATGTTCAAATTCTGTAAATACGTCAAAAATGACGCGTTGGAAGGTATTTCATATTTTTGAAACTATAATATAAAAAATTAGTTAAAATATTTCAAAGAGTTCGAATAGTATGTCTTACCCAGCAATTAAATTACTAACTCAATGATCCTATAATTTGATTAATTCAAGTGTAATAACTACGTGTGCATGTATAAGAAATGTAGAGGTTCCATTGCATGAGATGAAATGATGATTGATTAAGAGTTGGAGAAATCTCAAAAGGGCGTGGATACAGTGATTGGATTGTTTGAAGATTTGAAGTGGACAACAGGATTTTGTGTTAAATGGTTTGGATTTGATGAGTGAATTATTTGTAAAGACCCCATCAAGAATGAATAAGATAAGAGTAGATATGATTAATTATTGTAACTTTAGTGTTAAATAATTGTGAATACAAGTAGTAGACGAGCCACGACTCGAATTTATTAAGATCCAATTTAATATGGTAAAAAAAATTTAAAACACAAAGTATATTAGTATGAATTTTGCTACTCGTACATAAGCGATTACCAAAAATGATGTGGGGGAAAATATTGGATGAAAAAGTTGATTGTGTTTGAAACTGACAAATGGTAGAGTTCTATGTGATATTATGTTTTTCATTATATAAATCTTGATATACATATATCAAGATTCTATTAGTATTAAAACGAAAGATAAGTAAAGGACAAAAAAAGTCATTAATTTTTTTCTCAAATTTCAATAGGGCATGGAATTAGGGGTGACAAATGGGCTGAGTTGCTTTCTTGCTTGCGACTTGGCTCATCTCGACTCAGACCATGGATAGCTCGAGCTCATTTTGAGACGATCCATGAACTGAGTTGAGCTCATTTTTTTTCACAAGTTGACTCATTTGAGCTCGTGGATCAACTCATTTTTTTGCTCATCTTTTACTTTAAAAAAAAAAAAAAAAACTTGTTTTTAGGGTTATTTTGTTAAATATTTAGAGCAAATTACCTTAATTCCTACACTTCAAGTTCTTGCCACTATGAGGTGTGTGATGGAGGTGGTGGTGGATGAGAGGGGCGTTGTTGTAGATCTGGCCCTATGCGGTGGCACCATTCATTCTACATCAATCTCATGGCGATGGAGAAGTGTGATGGAGGAGAGCGATAGAGAGGGACATTTGTTCTTGCGATTGTTTGAAGTTTGATGGTGATGAAGGAGAGCAGTAGAGAAGGATGTCTATTTTTGCGTCTGTCTCAAGGAGGGTGATGGAGGTGGTGGTGGTGGATAACGATGGGAGGAGTGGTGGTCGTCGATGATGGAGAAATCGAATGAAGAACGAGAGAGAAGAGGTGGGGTTGGGTGAAGTGGGGTGAGAAAAATAGTGATTGTGACTAGTTAATTGATTATGACTGATAAAATGATCTGCAACCTATTTAGTTGTGTGATTTAATATGTGATTGTGACTCATAAATTGTGACCGTGACATCATGTACCATAACTCGTAAAATGTATGTATGTGACTATGACTTGTTTAATTAAATTATAGACCACATTTATCAGAGGTAACAAATGTGACCACTTGATATCTGATTTTTATTTTTTATTTTTTTATGTGTAAATTTGTTAATTTTGAAATTATTTTATAAAACATTTGTAATTATGAATTTTTTTTCCAGAATTTATTAAAGAAATAGCCATATTGTAAACGAATTGATTCATTGCCACCCCTAGATTAACATTTAGTAATGATGTATCTACTTTGATCATTTCATTTCTCATCTTTCTTATTTTTGAGCTAAATAAATCGTCAATTCCACGTTTTTTTCTTTTTCCTAAGGAGAATAACCAATGTTGAAACTATTTAAGATATCACCTAACTTTTGAGAATATCATTGAAATTTTAAAATTAAATATAATTGAGTTCAAAATTAGGCACCCAAACACAAGAATCAAGAATCAGACGTGATGCACATTACTACCATCCAAATGTGAATTAATGAGAGTTAAATGTGTTGCTTATGTAATTAGGCCCCAATAGTTTTGGAACTGTTGAAATTGGGCCTGGACTACAACAGAGACCACTAATCCTATGAACGAAGTCTGACTCCAAATTGGCTCGTACATATGGGCCTAACCCATTCAGTTGACAGACACGTAAAAAAGGAATAAATTGATAACTCCCTAACATTAAAATTGTGTTTTATTTAGAAAAAAAGGATATAAGCGGGTAGTGAGAATCGAACCGCGTCGTTAACTACTTAACTTGGAAGGTTAGGGGGTTATAGTTGACGTCGATTCAGCATTTTGAACGTCTTTAATTCAAAACCGAACATAAAACTTTGGTTTCATTAGATTCCTTTTAAGTAAATTCCTACATCTAACATATGAACAAAATTCCACCCCATAACAACTATGTTAGCTTTTTTTTTTCGAATACATGAATCGCTTTTTAGACGATCCTTTTAGAAGAAGGCGATTCTAATAATCTTCCTAGTTACTTTGTTTCCTATTTCTATTAGAGAGGATCATAAGGAAAATAATTTCGTTTCCACCAAGCTAAAACAATATGTAAACGTCTCTAGTAAATCAAAGTCATCGTTTAATAGCTATTTTACTTCAATTTCTTTCTCTAAAAATAAAAAAATGGAAGATTTAGTGCCTGTTTGAAAATTTTACTACCTGCCTTCTCGTCAGGCCTCATGAGCCTCTGAGGTTTGGCTCGAATTGTCCCGTAACCCGTAATTTGACGGCTCGAGCCACTTGCGAGCTATTGACTCAATTGTCACCCCATGATCAGATGAAGAGTTTGTGTGAAGTGATTATTTAAAAAGTGATTTTCTTGAAAAACATGTGTTTAAAAATTAGAAAAAAGTTATGAAAATTAATTTTTTTAAAACTATTAATTCATAATGGTCGATATTTTGCTCTTCAAAAAATATTCAATTTCATTTCAATTGATATAATTTTACGAACAGGCAAAGGAGAAATCTTAATTGACTCGTTCAATCCGAATTTGAACAATCAAATGGAAGCTTTGTGCAATCGAAATCAAATTTGTCTTAAATATTTGTTGCTTTACTTCACGTAACAATGCTTCGTTATTAGTATTAAATATTGGTTATTTAATGAAGGGCTGAAGAGTAGCAACTCTCAAAGTCAATGGACGGACTAAAATTCACTTGCCATGCCATCACATCAACTAGTTATGAACTAAGCGTGACATGAACTAATTATAAGTGTTATTGATTTCTTTTGTTCGCCATCTTCGATATAGAATTTAAGAGTCTGTTTGACATAACTTTTTAAAGATATATTTTGTTAAAAATTATTTTTTTTGGTAAAATATATGATTAAAAAGTATAAAAAAAGATACGAGTCCATAAATAAAATTATGTTATTGACAGAATTTGTGGTTGAAAACTATTTTGGATAAAATGAATTTTAAAGAATCTCTACAAGACACGAGCTTAATCAAATATATCCTCTCGTTCAATTTGACAATTTTCTTTAAAGTAAGCCAATTTCACATTAAATTATTGGTATAAACTTGTTGTAGAAATAAGATGAAGGTAGTAGGTAGTAATATTTGAGTTTCAAGTCAACAAATTTAGACTTCATAGTTATAATTTATTAATGTAAACAACAATTTTTTTAAAAATAACTTCGAATAAGCTACGTACAAGTTGACAACAATTTTCAGCACATTAAGAAAATTTTCCGTATACTAGTTCGAATAAGTATGTTCGACAAATGTTTACATATACTCACGACTCAAAAGTATTATCCGCTAATTCGTTATTTATTCTTATACGTTTATGAACACTTGCCCAACACATACTTAAACAGACAGCTGAACGATGTCGTAAGTGTCGGAAGATTCCCACAGGATTATATTGTTGGCATTTTGTGAATAGAACTGATGCTCGATAGATTCCAATGTGGTAAGAGTACAAAAAGAATAGGTACAAACCTGGTTTTAGGCATGTTTTAAGTGACCACTGCCGCCTGCCGGATAATGATTCTTGGAGTAAAATACATCCGACTACTAGATCTCTCCCCACGTGCAGCCATGCAATGTTCTTGCTAAGTCGTAACAGAATAACATTTTGTCTATTTTCGTTACAATTTATGATGTACTACTTCTTCGTCTTAGAAACAATTAGGTACTTTAATTTTATTTAATAGATAATTGCATTTTAATTTAATTTCAATTGGGTAACTTCACTTTATTAAATTTTAATCAAGTAACTATACTTTGATTTGAATTAAAGTAACTCCGTTGAATTCCACCATAGAAATTGATGACATGATACCAAATTATGATGGTCATTACATATAAAGCTTAGTTGCTAATGTAGAATAAATCCAATTTTACTAAAATAAATGACGTTCATCATTTATTGACTGTCACGTCATCGATTCTCATCAATTTAGGTGATTGAAATGTAACGAGTTATTTGATTAAGGTCAAATTACGGTACGCTTGTCCAATTGAAAATGAAATTACAACTAAAAGTAAAATTATCGTTAATGGAATTTATTCTCAATATAAAGACGTTTTTATTATTATGGACTTCTAAACTCAACCTTCGTGCATATTAATTTACTAAATATTTTTCAGTTGGGTTGTATATGAGTTATCATTGTAAGTGCCCAAATTATTCAAATCGCAATGACTTGAATCTAGATAAAATACGGGTGAGAAATTTTTCTATGGGGTGAGCCGAGTGTGAGTCGGCTCGCTCAACCAAATTGTGACTCGTCTTATCCTACGAACTCGCTCTTTGGTAGACTTTGACCTTTGATATTTAACAAATTTTTAAGCTATATCAAACAAGCGCTTAAATACTTTTACATAACTACACACTAGACACAAAAACTAGAGAAACTTCGATTCTAAAACAATCATATCGAAACAAAAAAAGACTAATGCATGGCATCTATAGAATCTAGATGTTGAAATATTTTGGTATTAAAGAAGGGTGAGTTTCACTAGGCTTAATTACCAACGATGTTGAGATTTAGCGTGATGCTGCTTTTAGCCGCTTACGTATATGTAGAGAATAACTAATCATGTTTAATTAATTTATGAATTAATTCTAAGTAACATTTTCATATTTCCAAAGTAACCGTTATTTTGACTGCTTTCTAGAGACCTGTAGATAGTCTATCAATTATGCCTATTGTACACTGCCGGATGACGGCAGTGTTGACAGCCCGGCTATGTGTAGAAATCCCGATCATTGATTGAAAAAAGTATTGTTAAGATTAATATATAAAAATCAGTCAACTCACCTGATGTCAAAGAAGCTATCAAACTTGATGTATATGTAGCATAATTGGATAATCTATAGATGCTCTTAAATTTATCATGTGGTCCCACTTGTTTTGGTTTTCAACAACGCACACCTAACTATAATGATGAAATTTTGATGCATTGAACGATAAATCATGAATCCTACTGTTGTGTACGTCGATAACAATCTTTGATATATATTGATATTATGATCTTAAACGTAATGCTTTTTTGTGTGTAGTTATCAAGGGACCATCCTAGGATGACAATACAAAAGACAGGAGACACTTTGGTCAGTCGCTGGCCGAGTTCTTAGTCGGTCATGGTGCTCGTTCGACCAAGCTAAGACCTCGACCCCAACTAAGCCGAACTCTTCTCGAAACTATATTATACTGCGTGACTTCGAAAATTAAGGGATGTGATAAGAAACACCACTTTAGATTTACTGTTTGGCATTGTCTAATTCATCTTAATGAGTTTTCGTCAAAGACTTGGGCTCGTGCATTTGTAATGGCATCTATAATATAAAGAATAATACTATATAGCACCAGTTTAGATGACTACATTTGATATGTTCCATTAAATGAAACATTTGATTTTGAATTTAAATGAATCTATCATTTAATATTATATAGTTTCCACCTAACATAGCTTGACATCATTGGGACAAAATAGCATTAATATAGAAGGGTGGATTAGCCCTTTATAGTTCAAAAGCGCGTAAAGATGTTGTTCGAAAAAGCCAAAACATCGCTTAGTTTTGTTCAAGTGTTTTGCAGCTCACCCAAAATTACTATCTGAATATTTTTTCAATATATGCATGGCAAATCAACTCTCAGCTGTCTTATAAATACCGTGCTGAAGCAGAAACACAATACTCAGACAATAGTTTCTTTACAATATGGCTGGACTAGCTGGTACAGCTGATTTAGGGTCAGCCAGAACTGAACTATCAGAGTTAGGTGGTAGTTGGAGATCATCGTCCCGGTATCACAGGTCGAGTTTTGGAAGCAATTCAGCCTCCAGTTTAGCAGAAAATGTTGATTTTGATGGTGAAACAGTCTTAAAGTGGGCTGAGATTGAAAAACTGCCGGTATTTGAACAGTTGAGATTATCAGTATTTGATGAAAAAGATGAAGCCAATAGTAAAGGGAAAATGGTTGTTAATGTTACCAAACTTGGCCCTCTGGAGAGGCAGATGTTCATTCAAAAGATCATTAAACACATTGAACATGACAACCTTAGATTGTTGCATAAAATTAGGAAGAGAATTGACAAGTGAGTATTCTTCTTCTTCTTCCTTCTTTTTTTTTTTTTTGACATGCAATAACCTATGTGGGCTTACAAATTTTTTAATTTAAATTTTGTTCTCAACACGACCGGTAGGATTCATTTTTCATCAAAGAGTCGTGTTTGATATATGCTTGCAGAGTCGGTGTAAGATTACCCAGCATCGAAGTGATATTTACCAATTTGCGCGTTGAAGCAGAATGCCAAGTAGTTCATGGGAAGCCCCTTCCAACTCTTTGGAATTCTTTGAAAGGCATGCTTCCTGTAAGTAGTTGAATTCTTTCAAATCAATTTAGTTTCTTACTTCATTTGGTTCCTGTACCCTGTAAATGTACGCCATGTTCGTGTAATTCAAAAACCTTTCTGTAAGTATGTTTAGAAGTATTAAGCAAGTTGATTATCAGCTCAAGAAAGGCACGACTATTAAAGATGTTTTAAGGCGTAAATACTAACCAGTGCACAACAAGATGTGCTACTACTCTTAGCATGGCATTAGAGCTTAGAATGCTCAAACGGGCTCGGAAATTTTGAACCCATGTGTGCTCTACGTCTGCATTCTTGTTTCTATGTAGTAGTTAAATACGATGTAGTGTATTTACGCAAGATTTTCATGTTTTCTGGTCGCATAGACCAAGGAGTGAATTCATCCATATTTACAAATTGAAGCATTGTCCTAAATGAATTTTCACTTTTTGATGAATCTATTTGGCGAACAGGACCTTACCAGGATTACGGGTCTTTCATCAGAAGAGGCTAAGATAAGAATCATTGATGATGTTAGTGGTGTCATTAAGCCTGGAAGGTATATTACAGAAGTTATCTGTTGTTCAGATTAACTGAACATTGAATTGCTTCAACCATTTTAAATTTCCAACATAAAATTCTGTGTGAATCCCTTTTCATTTCATGTCTTTTCTCTCTTCTTATATATTATTCAGAGAAGTTGCTTCAATTGTGCTTGCTCGATAAAATGTCTCAATCAGTACATGCAATTTACCATCTTCTTTCCAGTTTGTAGCTTTGAGTTGTTGCATTTGCATTCAATTATGTCTTGCATTTTTGAACAAGTTTAGCCATACTTGTTGGATCATTGTGTCCAATAATTGACTCATTTTTCGGGGTCTTGATGCAGAATGACTCTACTACTTGGTCCTCCAGGGTGCGGGAAGACCACTTTATTAAAAGCACTTTCAGGAAATTTGAACAAATCTCTCAAGGTAGCTCTTTCCCTGTGCATATACATGTTACTTTTTTGTGTCGTTAGAATAGTTTTCTGATCTCATTTGCCTAACGTCCAGGAGTATTAGTTTAACCGGTATCCCATTGTGATGTTTGTTCTTTAAAATCAGTTTTATGGCAAGGGCTAACATCTAGGTTTCTTTATCTTTATTTCTCTCCAATAGGTTACAGGTGACGTTTCATACAATGGATATAAACTACAAGAGTTCGTGCCCCAAAAAACTTCAGCCTATGTGAGCCAACATGATCTGCACATCCCTCAAATGACTGTCAGGGAAACGCTCGATTTTTCTTGTCGCTGCCAGGGAGTTGGAAACAGAGCAGGTTTGCCTTTCAATGCAATCTAATTTTAACAAGACAGTCTTGTGATAAAACTAAACTTTTTTTTTCTTTCTCTAAAGAAATTATGAATGAGCTCACTAGAAGGGAGAAAAAGGGAAAAATTATTCCAGATCCAGATGTAGATACTTACATGAAGGTAGGTTCAGGGAACTGAAACTTTTTTTTAATATTCGTTAATTTTTAAATTAGTATACACTATACATTTAGTGCAGAAGACTTTGCTTTTGAAATTTAGCGTTCTGCAAGAAATCTTAGTGCTTCTATTTTCATACAGTACATCAGACATCATGGTTAGGTGGATTTTTATGCCTCAACCTCGACTCAGTGGAGGGGTTTGGATTTCCCGACCCTCTTTATTGATATGAAATTAAGTACAAAGAGGAGGGGACATTAGAAACCTTTTTACCAGAGATTACATCATGAAAAGAGAGAAAAAAGTTTAAGAGCCTAAAGTGTGGAAGTACTACTTCCACTTTACATGAATTAACGAATGATATAAACTAAATGCACAAAGCAAAGAATAAGCCTAAGGATCATGTCATTCTCCTGCATATACGGGATGCCTTGAGCTTCTAGCCTTATCAAACTCCAAACTCCGGAATAGAGCTCTTCAACTTGAAATTCCTTATAACTGGAAATTGAAATTCCTTTATTTGCTAATTGATCTGCTACTCTATGACCTTTTCTATAGATGTGTGAAAACCGGAGGATTAAGTTTTGCCTCAAGTCTTTAATGTGTCTGGAGACTTCTCTGCAACTTGTAGCACACAAAAAATTATTTGACACATCAAGGTTATCTTCAACGTGTTAATGACAAACTATGCGTCTTACCATTGTAAAGAGCCAATCACACAATATCATCAGTACACCCATTGTCCTCGTTTGCCAATCAACATCACAGTCAGGCTATTAATTCATGGCGAGTTTTTATGTCAAGATCATGGGATTAGTGAGGGTGTCTTATTCAATCTTTGGTCAAGAAGTGTGATTTTGATATTTGGACAATGAAGACCATAGTAATTTGAACTGGTGTAATATGTAATTCTAAACACTTTGAAGTCCCAGTCTTGGACACTCATAACCCAACAAGGGCACTGGATGATTCCAATGTTTTTGACAATTTCTCCACAAACCATAAATTTTAATCATGAAGTTGCTAAAGCTGAAAGCCATAATATTCTTGCATTTCTTCGCAGGCAATTGCTGTGGAAGGGCAAAAGGCAACTGTTCAAACAGACTA
Source organism: Fraxinus anomala (assembly GCA_903798345.1). NCBI lineage: Eukaryota > Viridiplantae > Streptophyta > Magnoliopsida > Lamiales > Oleaceae > Fraxinus > Fraxinus anomala. The sequence goes on from CAIGRN010021408.1 coordinate 20,061, forward strand.
CATACTCAAAGTACTTTCTTGCCATATCTGGCACTGAATTTCTTCTTGACATTTAATAGAACAGTGAAGGTTGATCGTTTCCCCTGTTCTGTTCCCAAATTTCAGATTCTTGGACTTGATATATGTGCTGACACACTTGTTGGAAATCCAATGAGGATAGGTATCTCTGGTGGTCAAAAGAAAAGACTGACAACAGGTAAATTAATGGCCACATTAAGAGCTTCAGCTAAAAATACACCTCTTACTTTTCTTGTCATGGATGAAGGTTCAGCAAATATGTCACCTAGGCTAGTAGTAAGATGCAAAGTTCAACACTTTAAAATATCTATACACTGAAAAGTTAACTTAGTTCGCATTCTGCAGCCGAGATGATTGTTGGCCCAACAAAAGCCCTTTTTCTGGATGAAATCTCAAATGGCTTAGACAGCTCAACCGCATATCAGACTGTTACATGTCTTCGACAACTGGCGCACATTACTGAAGCTACAGTTCTTATTTCACTGCTTCAGCCAGCACCAGAAACCTTTGATCTATTTGATGACATCATCTTGATGGCAGAGGGAAAAATTGTGTATCATGGACCTCGAGATAATGTTTTAGAATTCTTTGAGAGTTGTAGATTTAGTTGTCCTGAAAGGAAAGGAGTAGCTGACTTTCTTCAGGAGGCGAGTGCACTGTGAAACTCTATATTCTCTGCACTGTTTTCTATCAAGTGAAAAGTACTCATATAGTCACATGTCAACTGTTTTGCAGGTTATCTCAAGAAAGGATCAAGAACAATACTGGGACCAAACTGGACAAACCTACAACTTCGTTTCTATTGATACGTTCTCAAGAAAATTTAAGGAATCTCCTATTGGAAAGAATCTAGACAAGGAGATTTCTGTGCCATTTGACAAGTCCAGAAGCAACAAAGATGCTATTACTTTTAGTGTCTATTCTCTTCCTAAATGGTCTCTCTTTAAAGCCTGTATGTCAAGAGAATTTCTTCTCATGAAAAGGAATGCTTTCATTTATGCATTCAAATCTATCCAGGTCAACAATCCTAACAGCTCTCTCAGTTCCCCATATTTATTCATGTACCACTTTCACTGAAAGTAGAAGTATCGTATTCTTTACAGTGTACGAAATACTAAGGTTTTCCTTCTCATGCAGCTCATCACTATAGCATCTATCATGATGACCGTGTTCTTGCGAACTCAAATGGGTGTTGATATTGTCCATGCTAATTATTACATGGGAGCTCTATTTTATTCTCTCATCATACTCCTTGTTGATGGATATCCAGAGCTCTCTTTGACTGTCGAAAGACTTCCAGTTTTCTACAAACACAGAGACTTAAACTTCTACCCAGCTTGGGCAAGTGCTATTCCAGCTGCCATTCTAAAGATTCCTCTGTCGTTGTTAGAATCTGTTTTGTGGACATCCTTAACTTATTATTCCATAGGGTATACCCCTGAAGCTGGGAGGTCAGTGGCATATGAACATTACCTAAATTTATTTGTGTTTCTTCCATTGCATTTATGATAAACTCGTCATCACCGTAAGGCCTTGGTTTCGATAAATTACTTGTCAAAGTAAAATGTCGTGATTTTTTGAACATGATGGATCAATTCATAATCAAACGCAATGTTTTCTTCAGATTTTTCCGCCAAATGATATTATTTTTTGCTGTGCACTTGACCTCAATATCTTTGTTCCGTTTCCTGGCATCCGTTGGCCGGACTATGGTTGCATCTGCTACAGCTGGCAGTTTAGCATTAATATTTGTGTGTATATTTAGCGGCTTTGTGATTCCAAAACGTAAGTAATTTACTTTCTTTATGCAGTTCTTTATTTATAAGATTTCTTGTGAGAACTTCCCTGCCAATTTTAAAACAAGAAAAGAAAATTGCAAAATGACTAGGTTTGCAATTGATGGTTTTTCTTGCAGCCTCCATGCCACGTTGGTTAGTATGGGGATTTTGGATTTCCCCTCTAACATATGGAGAGATAGGTCTTTCAGTCAATGAATTTCTTGCACCAAGGTGGCAAAAGGTGAGTTCGAAATACATTTGAGTTATTTGGTCCCGTTTAGCTGAGCACACATCAGCTTCTTTTCAGACATGAACTGAACTTGGTTGTCTATCAGATATTATAATTTTCTCTAAAGCCATGACATTCCATTACTTTTAGTAAATTGATCGAATCTTGCGGCAACCACTGTATGCGATGGCTTCAGAAAATTTTAAATTTAATTGTAAACATTCATAATTTTGCTTTCATCAAGCTGGTTCCAAACCGATAGCAATCTTGTTATTCTTTTTTTTTCCCTGCTCATCGTGCATTTCTTATTATTTGATTTTGGTGCAATCAATATATTAAAATGTTCATGATTGTCTTTTGATTTCATAGTTGAAAGCATGAACTTGATAGTCATGTACATATGTTATTGTAATTGACGTCTGTCACGATCACATTTTGCTAAATTTCTTTGTTTCATAGACTCGTGCAGATAACTCAACAATAGGACAATTAATCCTTGAAGATCGGGGGTTAAGCTTTGGTGGTTATTTCTTTTGGAGATCAGTTGGTGCTCTTTTTGGTTTTGCAGTGCTCTTTAACATTGGATTTACTTTGGCCTTAAGCTATTTAAAACGTAAGTATGTTGTTGAACACAATTAAAATGAAATTGTAGAAGATGAACATAATTTAAATTTTCACCTTTCAAAATGTATGCAGCTCCGGGATCTCGCGCAATCATTTCAAGTGAAAAGCTATCACAAATAGAAGGTACTAAAGACAAAAACCTTACAGAAGCACGGTCCAATATTCCTCTTCCTGGCAAGAATGCTGAATCTCAACGAGGTTGGAAACTTTTCTATTTTCTTTCTGGAAATATATTATGTTTTATTCCTTAATATGTTTACGTTTCCCCCTGTTTTCAATAAATGTCCATTTTTTCCACTTGAGGAATATCTCATCACATGCTGCAGGAAAGATGGTTTTGCCCTTTGAACCTCTAACTGTGGCATTTCAAAATGTGCAATACTATGTGGAAACCCCGACGGTAACCACAAATCTATTAAATTTGGATTTTGGATAGCCTCAAATTTATTAAGTACCAAGTTACATGGGATAGAATGGTCCTTTTGTTATGTTTTGTTTTTAGGCAATGAAAGAGCGTGGTTTTAAGCAAAAACAGCTGCAACTTCTTCGTAACATCACTGGTGCATTTAGACCTGGTGTTCTTACAGCACTTATGGGTATCAGTGGAGCTGGCAAAACAACGCTTCTTGACGTTCTTGCTGGTAGAAAGACTAGTGGAACAGTGAAAGGAGAAATTAAAATTGGAGGGTACCCTAAAGTTCAAAGGACATTTGCTAGGATTTCTGGTTACTGTGAGCAAACTGACATACATTCTCCTCAAATTACCGTGGAAGAATCACTTATTTTTTCTGCTTGGCTACGTCTCGATCCACAGATCAACTCAGAAAGAAAATATGTATGTCACCACTCATATAAAAGTTCAGACTTCTACCTGGTTTTACATCCAATGTCCACGTCCGTCTGATTTCAGTGGATATTTTGTAGGACTTTGTGAAGGAAGTCCTCGAGACCATTGAGCTTGATGGAATTAAAGATGAGTTAGTGGGGAAGCCAGGTATCAGTGGTCTATCAACTGAGCAACGCAAGCGGCTCACCATTGCCGTGGAGCTTGTTGCTAACCCCTCCATCATTTTTATGGATGAACCTACAACTGGACTGGATGCTAGAGCAGCAGCTATCGTCATGCGTGCAGTAAAAAATGTGACAAATACTGGGAGAACAATTGTTTGCACCATTCATCAACCAAGTATTGACATATTTGAGTCATTTGACGAGGTAAACAACTATGAACTGGTTTTTAACAGTTTTAGAACATTACTACTCAACTTTATAAGTTGTAAATGGTAATATTAATCGATTAGAAAAGATGTGTGCACTTTGATTTCCATATACTGGCTTCATCTGGTACCTATTGGAGCGAGCTTTGGTTATTAAAATTCGTAGGTACTTGTGTGATAAATGGTGAGCATAGATAAAACTACACCTTAATTATAGTCAATGTGTTTCAGCATAAATGAGTTTTAATGTAGAATTCTAATATGAATATTTGCTCCCCCTTTAGTTTTAGAACAGAAACCATGATTTGTAAATTGACTCCACATTAGGGCTTGACAAAACTTCCGAAACGAACTAGACCGAACCGGACCGCACCGAGTAGTTCTTCTTAAATTAAATACCCTAACGGATATCTAAATCAAGAACCGACGGGTTCGGTTCGGTTCAGTTCTCGATTTTAAGCTTAGAATCGAAGAACCGAATAAGAACTTAATCTCCCCAATTTTTTTAATTTTTTTATCTTAAATAAATCAAATTATTTTAGTTTTTTTAAATGAATTTGCTAAATAATTAATTTAGCTCAAATCTAAAATATGATTTTACTATTTTCACTTTTTAGCCAAGCCCAACTTAATCAAATTGACCTAAAATTTACCCAAATCTCTTATTCTACTGTAGTGTCGTTTTTTACGTTCTAGTATTGTGAACTTGCTATCTTCCACTTCTTGTGATTTAACAGTCAAATTTATGAAAAACTTAACAAAAAAATATGCAAAAGATATCACCAGATAGGATAACATTATTTTGTAAGAGTTAAGATTGAACATGTCATAGTCGAACTAATATAGCGTTGTTATAAATATAAAAAAATTAATTATTGTACGAAACTCGGGAACCAAATAGAACTGAACCGAATGGAACTGAATCCGAACGGTTCCATAATTAAATTTGGACCCGACGGTTCTACTTACTAAATACCTGAAAATTTCGGTTTGGTTTGATTCTCTTTAGAACCGACCAAACTGAACCGAATTGAATCATGTCCAGCCCTACTCCACATTGATCAGCCAAAAAGTCGGTATAATATGGAAATCTTGGTGAGTAGTTATGCAAAAAGATAAAAAATAAAAATTGAGCTTTCGCGCATATTGTACAAGACTTAATGAAGTTATATAGATTCACCGGGATAAAAAAATAGCGTACATATTTATTTGCTACTTGCATAGTGTCAATCTATCTTTTTTCACCTTACATTTTTTCATTTGCATCATTATATTTTACAGGTCATAATCAACTCTCTATCATGTATTGCTAAATTACTTCAAGTTCACAATTTTCCTTTCGAAGAATAGGTGCTGGTTCTCATATGGCCAAACTCGTAATAAACATTTGGTGGCCTTTAGAAAAACAGTAGGCTGAATATTGTTTGATGGGTTTTACCACCAAGTTGATATCCATATTGAATTAGGTTGATATATTCATAGCCATTTCTGTCTTTGTATTCTCTGCATAGAATACATATACATATAGCATATCACAAATGTGCCCTTTAACCTTTTGTAGTTACTTCTTTTGAAAACTGGTGGACGGATGATCTACTATGGGCCTTTGGGGAGGAATTCCTCTGAAGTAATTGAATACTTTCAGGTTAGTTTCCATCTTAAGGGAAAGACCTCTTCGACAGGTTTAGTTTCCTTTTTTATCCACCCACTTGATCGACTTTTTTCTTCATCAGCGTGGAGCTTATTAATCTTATCATTTTCACTTCACGGCAGGGTATATCTGGGGTGCCAAGAATCAAAGATAGATACAATCCTGCCACGTGGATGTTAGAGGTCACCTCGACATCTTCAGAAGCTGAACTTGGAATAGACTTTGCTGAGATTTATAAGAATTCTGCTCTTTATAAGTAAGTCCAGCGCTGAACAACTTCACATGTTGCTACCGTAGACTTAGTTGTGAACATATTTGTCGGGACTTTTCATGCATTAAATTTTGTTCTCACTAAGCAGTAAGAGAAAGACATGGATCTTTGCATTCCACATTTTCATACAAAAGCGTGGTCAGGAATCCCTTTCCGTCCCAGATTCTTGGATCAGTATCATATTTCATTATCTTAAAAGATGAGTATCTGGACTATCATTGGACATTGATATGTTGCTAGTCAGCATAAAGCTGTGAGTACATGTGCTGCATACATCTTAGTTCATCAAATAGTAATAAATTGTAACTCGAGCACAAAAGCATCATATTGAATCTCAAGTTCAACTATTGACTGATCTGTATGTTGTTATCTACTCATAATATCTGGATCTAAGCAGTTTAAGATTTTTGCTATGCTTGACTTGTATTCTATTATCTTGGCTTGTAGGACTAACAATGAACTTGTAGAAAATCTGAGTAAACCTCCTCCTGGTTCAAAAGATTTGCATTTTCCAACCCAGTACTCACAAAATGGTTGGGGACAATTCAAAGCCTGCCTCTGGAAGCAGCATTTGTCTTATTGGCGAAGTCCTACCTACAACCTGATGCGATTTATACATATGCTTTTCACATCTTCAATTCTTGGAGTTCTATTTTGGGGTCAAGGGAAGAACATGTAAGTAGATTTATTGCAGAAAACGCATTTTACATGATTAGGCATTCTTCTACAACACTAAACTGAGCCTGTATACAAACTATATTGACTAAATCCTTCGAATTTAAATTTTTGATAATCTTTTCCATCCGATGAAAATTTCTTTAGTTGTCTTCATTTCTTGATTTCATTTTCTCATTTGACAGAAATGAAGCACAGAACATATTCACTATATTTGCTTCAATGTTTAGTGCCACAATCTTCTCTGGCATAAACAACTCCACTACAGTTTTACCCTATGTGACCACAGAGAGAACTGTTTTCTATAGAGAGAGGTTTGCTGGAATGTATGGCTCGTGGGCTTATGCAGCTGCACAGGTATAACTACTTAGTAGATACTCAATTTGATCTTTCTTAAAACCGATCTTAATATTCAACAAGTTGTATAAGCGTGCTGTTTTCCTTGCATGTATAGAAACAGATCTTGTAACTTTTCTATTGAAGCATGTTATTGATTTTTCAGGTCATTATCGAAGTTCCATATATCTTCACCCAAGCACTTGTATATACAGTCATCACATATCCAATGATTGGATTCTATTGGTCACCCTATAAGGTTTTCTTGTACTTCTATTCTATGTTTTGTATATTAGCATACTTCACTTATCAAGGAATGTTGCTAATGTCTATGACGCCAAGCATTCCACTAGCTGCCATTATACAGTCAGTCTTCTACTCGATGCTCAACCTGTTTTCTGGATTCCTCATTCCTCGTCCAGTAAGCCTTTCTTCTTTTCATTATCGTTATAAATCGTGCATGTGATATTAGAACTCTTTTTTATCACTATAATTTCATTCTATAGCGCTACGTCCTAAACAAATCAATTTTGTTGTTTAAATTTGCAGCAAATCCCAATATGGTGGGTGTGGTTCTATTATCTGGCTCCTTCTTCTTGGACATTAAATTGTATGCTTACTTCACAATATGGAGATCTTGAAAAGGAGATTGATGTGTTTGGAGAAACTAAAACAGTAAAAACCTTTCTAAGTGAATTTTTTGGGTTTCACTACAGTCAATTACCTATTGTGGCTGTATTTTTAACTCTTTACCCTATTGTTTTTGCTTTTCTTTTTTCATATTGTATTGGGAAGTTGAACTTCCAAAGAAGGTGAAAATATGTAATCATTTTCATTTGTGTATATGTATCGAAAATAAAGATTATTTTGTTGTATTCTCTTGCAAAGTGATATAAAGCCTTTTTACCTCACTTTTTTCTTGACCATACACCACTGCTCCATGAAAAAGGTATTTTACTTCTAAGTTGATTGTTTGGCTTCAAGATTGTAGTAGATAATTGTCTCCAATCTATGCTACTAATAACGTAAATATGCACGTATGCACGTAAAATGACAAGGGTAATGACTGTGATGCTCAATCACAAGTTGCGCTTCTTAAAGTTGAAACAATACTATTTCATTGAAAGGTAATATAAATATGCGTTTTCTCCCCGCATTTTCTTACATGAAGACTATGTTACATTCGAGTGTAAATCACGCATGGTAGGATGCTAATGGAGAGATTGAGATGGAGATGACAAAGTTATTGTGGTTCAGTTAACCAAGTATGAACCCATATGAAAATTTTTCTTTTCAAACATCTTGTTGGAATAGATTTTAAGCAGAGTTGGACTTTGAGAATTCACGACTAGGCGTAAAGCTGGTTGAAATCATGCACATTAGGATAGTAATGGAGAGACTGAGATGTAGATAACAAAGTTATTGTGGTTCAGTTAACCAAGTATGAACCCATATGAAAGTTTTTTTTTTCAAACATCAAACTTCTTGTTGGAATAAATTTTAAGCAGGGTTCGACTTTTAAAGCTGGTTGGGTCGCCTTTAAGTAGACTCAGTGCAAGTTGTACATGGGCTTGATCAGACACTTTTTCCACTGGATTANTAACCAAGTATGAACCCATATGAAAGTTTTTTCTTTTCAAACATCAAACTTCTTGTTGGAATAAATTTTAAGCAGGGTTCGACTTTTAAAGCTGGTTTGATCGCCTTTAAGTAGACTCAGTGCAAGTTGTACATGGGCTTGATCAGACACTTTTTCCACTGGATTAACCTGTGCTGAAAATGAGATGTCCGGGCCACTTATTTATACTCTATCCACTACAATAAACAAAGATCTGTTAGTCTTCTCAGATTTTGATTCAATTTACAAAATAAAACCAGAAAAAAAAGTCAAGAAAAGCACTAGTTCTCTATATAACAATAGGCCACTTTCTTTTCCCGAAAAATCAGCAAAATCCTTTAATCTATTTATTCTAAATTATTTGATACGGCCTTCTTTTTTGCTGAGGGTAACATGAGTCAGACAACAAACTTTATATTCATTTAGAAAAAGCAGAATTAAGTCACAAAGCTGAAAAAAAGCAGCTAATTCTTCCACAAATCAGAGCCCTGTTAAATGCATCTTTTGACATCAGATATGTATAAATAATGTATGTGCACATTTCTTTGGCTCTTCAACTTTTAATTTTTGTAGCTGAATTATTACACTTTATTCGGGTACAAAGTAAAAGGTGCCTGCGAGAGGATTGAACCATGGGAACGAATCTATAGCGTTAGCTTAGGTTAGGTTCGAACCGTGTAAACGAATGTAAATAGTCAATCTTCTTTAATCATATGTTATAATCTATTCACAATTACAATTTGCCACACGTTACTAGTAAGTTGAGGGGTCGAAAATTGTTCAAGCTTAATGAAAAACTACACACTATCATAATTAAACAAAAACAAACAAATTAAAAAGGCAAAAGAGAAATTGTATACCATGATACGAAATAGTTAATCTTTACAAATACTGTGAAAATTGTCACTTCTGATTAAAGAAAAAATTAACAGTCAATTCACACAAGATAATGTGTTGTCAGAGCACTTTATACTATTGCGAAGATAGATAATTGTCATAAAGGCTTGGGTATTACCTAGCATTATGCATTTTCATATGATTTAGTGTGTAACGAGATAGTTTGAATTGTAGTGGAGAAAGAGAAATGTCACGAAGACTTAAAGACTGTTCTCTTTGTGTTTTATTTTTGTGTTTTAAGTTTTGAATTCATTTTGATTTTTTTTGTGTTTTGAGTGTCTATTTTGAGATTGTTGAAAATGTGTTCTTTTTGACATTTTCAAAACACCCAAAACGTGTTTTGAAAATTTTGGTTTGATTATAATTGAAAACACTTCTTTGTAAATTTTTAACTTATTTTTAAAAATACATTTTCGAAAATAGGAAAGAGAACGCGTTTTCACTATTTTGGAAAATCGAAAATAGAAAACGATTTGAAAATGGTAAAGAGAATAGCCACTTGTATTTCAGTTTTGTGTTTTGAATTTTGAATTTATTGTGTGTTTTGTGTGTCCATTTTGATATTATTGAAAATGTGTTCTTT